>VWZF01006664.1:162158-410253 GCA_013396755.1 Sclerurus mexicanus | reverse complement strand
GGTGCGGCTCGGAGGGGGCTGACACGCCGGGACCCCTCCCTCCTTCATCCCTGCATCCCTCCGTGCCGGCTGACAGGCACGTGTGCGATGTGAGAGCTGCCCTCTCCGGGGGAGCATGAGCTGTGCCCAGGCCGGCATTGTCCAGGTACGAGGCGATGCTGCCGCCCCGGGGACGGTGGGTGATGTGGTGTGGGGGGAGCCGGACGGGGAACGGGGGTCGCTTCGCCTCCCGGCGGAGAAGTGCGAGGCGGGATGGGGCTGGCAGCGGGCTGGCCGCCGGGAAAGGCCCTTCCCTTTTCCCGGGATGCGGGATGCTGCGGCGGGTCCGTGGGTGAGATGCGCTGTCATCCGCGCCCCGTGCCCCGGCGGTGCGGGACGGGACCCCGAGCGGGGGGGCGATGCTGGGAGGGGTCGCTCTCCCAGGAGCAGCCGATGGGTCACGGGCTGAGCCGCCGGCCTGCCCTGCTGAAACCCACCAGCGAGCAGATAGCGTAGAATTACGATGAGCGACGTGCCGGCGGGGATTGACATCATTTCGGGGGGATGTGGATGCGCGCAGGCGGCGGTGAAGAGTCCCGCGCTGAATTTTCGGTGGTTGCGTCCCTTCCGTGTCAAAGCAGAAGCCCCCAGGTTTGGTTCTTGGCTCCTTGACAATGCAGCAAAATTTAAAGCACGAACTGCCTATTCTCCTTATTCTCCTCCTGCTCTGTTGCTGTAAGCCAATCTTGTGACTTCATATTTTGGTTATTACGTTGTGTTATTATGTAACTCCATAGGTTTTTTGTTAGCAATGAAATAAAATAACTTGCAAGTATGTTAAGAACGTTGCCCTAGCCTGTAGCATTGTCAAATGCTGCGTTTCTCATTTTGCAGCCTGCATAGATAATGGGTGTAATGGGTTTGTACTGACATGGGCAGTGCAATTCATTTTGTTCTCTCTTGCATCGTTTCCCGTGTGTTTCTCTGTAGTTGCAGAAGAAATTACTTGGCCTGGGTTTAGGTTTTTGCATCCTGCTGTTTGGAGCTGCAGTAGTGCCTCCTTTTATTTTTTTCCCCCCTCTTTATGCTGCACTCAGCAGAAGTGCGTAGTGAGACTGTACAGCGCTCAGCCAGGCTGTGCTCCCAGCCCTGTGTTTCCCAGCAGTGCCCTCTGGTTTTGTGGGGTGCCTGCCCCTGTCTGGGCACGGCAGCAATTAGGGGCAGGGTGCTGCTGTGCCAGTGGTGCCACATAGCAGGTGGTCAGCTGTGCCTCTCTGATTAGTGCCCATGCGAGGATTGCGGTCATTACAGTAATTCATTTTGGCTAGGGGATTCATTTTGAAAATTTGGATTTTCCGCTAAGAAGGGATTATCATTTCTCTGTATAGTACGTGTGTTTCATGAAGAAGTGGAGTACAGTTTGTATCCTGGCTGCTCTCCCTGCCTCCTTTCTGTCTGCCTCTGAAGTGCACACCCATTTGGACAACACAGGTGCAATGTGGATTTTCCTGCTGGAAGTAGCTGTAAGGAGCAGCATTCACTTAGTCAACACACAACACTCATCCTGTCGATGCATTATCAGACTAGTACAGGGGAAGGAGTATCTGTTCTTAGAGAGGAAATGAGGGGTCCATTTACTTGTTTGTTTCAGGAGCGTGAGCAAGGGAGGTAGCTCAGAACAAAGAGTGGTTGGTCAGATGGCCAGCGTTTGTGAGCAGCAAGCAGTGTGTGAGTCAGGGCTGGATGGCATGTTTTGTCCCTCGTGTGCTATAATTGCTAATGTGTTTCTGACTTAATGTGACCTGAGCTTTAGACTCCTAAACTTTTAGTATCAATCAGCTCTTTCTTGTCAGCTTAGTCCTTTGAAACAAGAGCAGGCCAGTGCATGAACTGATGCACTCAGTGACTGTATCAGGAACTGTCAATATCTAAACGTGACAGTGATTTATTTGAAAGCAAACTGTGTACACTTGCTCAGAACATTCAGAAGAATTGATCCCAAATCCATATGCGCAGTATTTTAAGTGCATTCTAGTAAACAATACGGTGGTACTTGCTGTGTTCCCATAAATGGCTAAGACTTGTTAGTAAAGTGCATCTCTCAGTGCCTTTGTGTTTCATGTACATGGCATGTGATCCAGCATTCTTTGCCATTGTGAGATAATCCCTGTGAAGCTTCATGGAGTTTTGCACGTGCTGTGTCTGATGCTAAGTAGCGTTCATTCGAGGTGGTGCTAAATCCTTCTCCCTGTCTCCTTTTGAATGGTCTTCTTACAAACAATGCAATGACTTGAATACACAGTGCGAGTCAAATTTGCCTTACTAGCAGCTCTTTGAAAAACTGCAAAAGATGCAGTGGCATTGTGGAGAGGGTTTGAGTTGTGAGAGTCATGGTGTTGGGCCAGGAGCTGTTCTGACAAAGAGGCTGGGTTACCTATTTCTTAAGGCTGTTGAATGTGTCTTGTGGATGCAGGCATTAAGGTTGCCCTGTGGTTTTAACTCTGAAAGCTGCTTCAAAAAAAATATCCAGCAGAACAGCCTCCTCATTTCCCCACCAGTTAAATATGTTGCAAAGTTCAAAAAGAAGGGCTTTTAATAATTAAAAAAGGCAATTATTCTGAAGTTTCTTAGTTTGTGGTGATAGACTTTGCCAGAGAACGTAACTTGTCTTCACAGTGACTTCTGATCTTTGGAAATGTCTCTATGATCCTGAGTCTTTACCTGTGTAGATTCCCCGAGACTTAGGGATACCCACAAAGCCTGGCATAGGCCATAGTCTTTGTGGGCCCCTGGAGACAGGGAGGAGAACTCGAGCCTTATACAAGTGCTCTGGCTTGCTCTCCCTCCTGTTGTGTAGGAGGCTCGCCAGCCTCAGCCAAAGCTGTGCCTGTGTAGCAGTACCCTAGGCAGTTCCACTGGGTATCTTTACATGTGGCTTCCACGAGTGCATCCCACCTGGAGCTGCCCCAGGATTCCAGCACACACAGCCATGGTTCTGGGATGCTCTGGGAGTCACCATCCCCTCAGATGCTCCCCGGCCCCCAGTGGCACCTGTGCTGCTGGGACTGTTGCTGTGGCATTGGCTGTTTCCCTGAGATTGGCTTGCAGCAGCTTGAGGATGATCCTGCTCAGACGGGTTTGTGTGTCTGCCTATTAGCAGGAAAAGGAATTGTGACGCCCCCTTTTCTTCAGGATGTCTGTTGTTTGTTTACGCTCAGCAGCTCTCTCGGTTTTGGCAATAAGGAGATGACTCAGTTTTGCTTCTCTTTAAGGCTTTTTTTACCCATTTCTCCTGTAACATTTCATGTGCTGTTGTGCTTCTGCAACGGCTGAGTGGCAAATACTGCAGGGTTTTGGTTTAATTCCTTGAAAATATATTTGTTTGGTTTAGATATGACCATTAACAGGCTAGATCTTATGTGTTTGTCCTAAAACACATAAATATTTTGTTTTCTCCTGGTAGTCTCAGGAGGGTGGGGGTCACGCAACTCAGGAAAAATTAAAGTGCAGCCAGTAGCAAAAGGCAGGCTGGTATGCCACCTATTCCAGTCGGTGCTTTCCAGCTGAGATTTGAGGCCAGCAAGATGCGTAGAATTAATTAAGAAGAAATGGCAAGGTTCTTTGATGCAGGGAGCCCAGGGTCATTTTCCTTGCAGTTAATGAATGGTGGCTAGGCAGCTGGATAATGGGCTTGTGAGTCAGTCTTGGACTTTTTTGATCAGCTATGCCTGGCTTAGGGTACCCTGTCGTTAGCTCTGAAGTAGGCGACTGTCCCCTGGCAAGAGCGTGTCCTCGTGTCACATGTTTGTGGAACAGGGACCGGTAAGACTGGTCCAAACTACAGGCCAAGCAGTCTGTTGTCCCAGGAGGCAGACTGCTGGGGGCAAGAGGAGTTGTGTTGCAGCGGGGCAGCAGCTGAGCCTGGAGCAGGATTCCCTTGCTGCAGTACCTGTTGCAGCTCCTTTGTGTCCTCTCCCTCCAGCTGTGGTGGCACCAGAATCCACTGTCTGCTGCTCAGGGCTCTCCTTCCCCCAACTTCCCACTTGATCATCTCACCCTCCTTTTCCATGAGTCGGGAGCAGCCTAAGCTTCATCCCAGCCCCTCATCCTTTTGTCCAGAACGCTGCCTCCAATGCAGCTGAAGCTCGAGATGACTTGGGGGCTGGGCTGGCGGAGCGACAGGGCAAGCTGTTTCTTTTAGATCTTAAAAAGAGGGGGGAAACCCTGGTGCTGGTGTTTGAAACATGGAAGCTGGTGCTCTGTGCTGTGTTCCCTAGGGAATCGCCGCACTCCATTGTATTCCAAAGTTCTCTGAGGACGCAGCAGTGCAGGCAGCGTTCCCTTGCTGCAGAGCAGAAGGTCTGTGGGAGAGAGTGTGCACAGCAGTCCCAAAGCCTATTATTGAGACCTACACTGAGGTTTTGTTCCATGCGCTTTCACACTTTCCAGATATTTTTATATTTCTCTGCAGTTGCTTGTGTAGAACACCAACATTTTGTTTGGTTTGAAGCCGGAATTAAAATTCCCGATCGATGTCTGGAGGCAAAAGAAAAAAGGCAAGTGTTTCTCCAGGAGTTAAAATCCATTTAAATTTGCAAGTTGTTAACCCGTGAAACAGTGATGCGATGTAGAATGTCTCTTGGACTGAATCGCTTGTGTTTAAAATGGAATATGCTCTAAAAATAAATGGCTAATTGCTTCAATGTAGTCAATATGGAATTTAAAGATGACTGGCAGAGTGATTTGTCATCTGTCTCTATAGCAGGAATCATCTGGGAAGTCTGTGATGTTAAAGGCATTTGTTTCTATTAGCACCTTTTAAAGTAGTTTTGTCAATGAACTCTTGAACACCAGGACTGAAATATGTCATGTGGTAATAATTAATCTTTCTGTATCATAGGACAATGTGTGCCATGTGCATCTTCAATTACCAAGTCAGGCTCCTCAGATCCTGAAATGTGTGGTTCAGCAGGCCTGTTGTTTTTAAAGAAAGCAGAAACGTGTTGTACTTCTGGTGCCAACCAAGTGCCTTCACGCATCTCCATGTAAAATGTAGGATGATGTCCTGAAGGCTTGGGGAGATCTGATGTTGTGCTACCCACTTACACTTTTTCCAGAGAGGAGGACAAGTGGGTACCCCTCTGAAATGTGTCTGAGCAGGAAATTGTCTCCTTTTCCCAAGGGGTGAAAGGAGAGCAAGAGAGGAGGGGAAATGCTTGATGAGATGGTCAAGCAAGTCATCCTTTGCTGTGTGCTAGTGAGATGCCCAAGTGGTGGCTGTGTGGAGCAGAGGGGTCAAGGGGCTGTTCTCTGGGTCTCAAGTGTCGTCGTGACTTTTCTTCCTTCCCGAAACAGACTCTCCTGCCAAAGTCTGTCTTTGTTGTGTGTTGTACAGACTTTGCTAAGCCAGGTAAGAGACAATGAAGTTGGGGATGGCTCAGCTTGGCTTGTGAGCTGTGTGCCTGCTGTAAGGCACTTCCTGAACCATTGGAATTGCAGTCCTTCCAGCTGGACACCACAAGTGTGTGTGGGGTGACCAGCCTGGCCATCTGTGGGCACGCTTACAAGTGCTTCACAGCCTTAGTGGCATGGATAGAATCATGTGATGTCCCAAGCTGGGCAACTTGCTGCTTTTGTTTTGACACTGTCAAGACTGATAGTGTTATTAAAGTAGGAGATATTGTCTTATTCCTACATCTTAATGCAGAGCCTCAGGAAAATTTAAACTTAGAATTCACATTTTAATGAAGAACATCCATCAAGTGTTAGGTTATTTGTCAATTCTCTTTAATGATACATGAAAAAAAAACTATGTGAGAGGCCCTAGGATTTTTAATATAAATATATATATACTGTTTCTTTGACAAGGTGTGTTTTGTGTGTGACAGCATGGTTGCCTGAAGATTTGCTCTCTGAAGCAGCATCTTGATTTAAATAGCAAAGTTGAGTTGCTGCATGCTTAACATGAAAAGGGGGGTAAGCAGATGAGATGTTTAATTTTGGAGTCAGAGCACATATTTCCAAGATGATGCTGTTCAAGACTCATGAAAGGCCTCTTAGTCATTGGGTTGTCTCCTGCCTTGGTTGCAGGCCTGTGGAAGCTGCATAGGGATTGGGAGAAGGGTCTTTCCATGAACGTCTAAGTTGCTTGATTTGACTCCACCGTGCTCTCAAAAGGTGGTCAGTGTGATGTCAATGCCACGATTCAGAAATACTACACACCTTCCCTGAGCCAGAGGACAGACACGATGCTGAGATAAAGTGCTACTGAGTTTGGTTTAAAAATGAGCAATGCTGCTTCTAAAGTTATTTGGAACTTTTTTTGATGAAGGGCAGTGTTGTGTGGCATCTTGGGGTTTTTTAATTGTTTTTTTTTTTCATAGAGCTGAGTGTAATAGGGAGGCTGGCTGTTTCCTGTGCCAGCGTTCTCATTACTCCAGCAGCAGGCTAAAGCAGAAACAGCCACAGGAGTTACTACCCAGACCAAGTATCAAGGGCTAATGAGCTGAACTGTATTTTCTCCTCTGCTTCTTAGTCTAGGAAAGGACTCCAACAGAGAAACACCTGGTCCTGTGGTAGAACTTCTTTCCAAAACCCATTGCTGTGGTGGCTTTGAGTTAGACTCCCTGATTTACTTTCCTTTTAGTTTCCACTTCTTAACGTTCCTTAGGGATTTTGCTTTGTGCATGAAAATACCCCATTGTTTTATGAGCAACACTGCCTTTAAAGAACAAGATTTCCCACCTGACCAAAGGCAGAATTTCTTGAGTTGGCCAAGAAACTGCATGCTAGTGTAGAACTATTGCCCACTCTTGAAGTTTGTCTTTGTATTACTCCTTCAAGCTCCTCAGAACTGTCACTCTCAAAGAATCCTCTCTGCAGATTTTCAAAGACTCGCTCTCTTTGATGGTCTGTTCTCCCCCTTCAACCTTCTCACTCCCCAAGAACTGAGTGATTGCAAAGTACTGTTGTTCTTCACAGTGCAGTTTGCTACACAGATACTGTGGGCAATGCAGTTTTATGTCTCAGACAATTAAAACATGGTTTAATAACTCGGACTAATTCTCCATACCTAATAACATGATGGAGGCTGAAACCTTAGTGTCTGTATTTGAGCAATTATATTAGGGCATTTCTAATTAAAAACATGTATCACCTAATTGTATGTCTCTGAATTCTTAAATATTGGTATTTTTTACACTCAACTGTCTGTAGAGCAGGTGCAGAGAGGGTACTTGCTCTATCACAAAATGCTTAGAGCAATTTACAAATTGGGTTTTACTGTTGCAGTGGAGGGAATGAAGGAGTTTGGTATGTGGCCACAAAATCACCAGCAGGAAATGCAGCAAAACGGTAGCAAAGGTGTGGCAAAGTGTTCTGGGCTCTTCTGTGCATTCAACTTGCCAACTGAGCTACTGAGGGGTGTGTAGAGGTGGATCCTGGAGAAGGGTAGAAGCAGACAGCATCTTCTAGAAATGGGATATAAGAAGCAGCCGCTCAATTTGCATGTTGAAGCCACATTGGTGACTTTTTTGAGATGTCAGCTGTATTGTCTTGTCCAGCTTGGAGGATCATCACAAGCCCAGGGAAGCTGCTGCAAAACTTGTAGAAAGAGGCAGACTGCCCTCGTGCCCGTGTCCTTTCCTTGTGTGTCTGCCCAAACCTGTCTGCAAAGGGGACTTTTGGAAGTTTGGAATAGGGGTAGTGGCTGAAGTCAGGCTCCCTGCAGAGGTGTCTTAACCCTGCACCATCACCATCTTTAAAAAAACCAAAACACCTAAAAAATGTCTAAGGCTCGGGTTGAAAATGAATAAGAAACAATTTCCCAAAAGACAGTGCAGAAAGGAGTTGCTTGATCACAGTAAAAGGATGAGGGAGGGATGTGGGGGAGAGATTGTGTGTTTAAACTTTCTTCTTGGAGTGGGAATAGAAGTGTTTCTGGTAGAGCCTCTGCTTCTGTGAAATGTGTTGGTTGCCTACTTCATATCAGAATGATTTTCCGATGGTTCCCAAATGTGGATTTAGTGTGTGTGTGCATGAATTATTTGTTGGTAAAATACGATTCTGAGGTTTGGACTCCTACTGAAATATATGCCTGGTTTGACCTATTTTTCCCCAGCCTAATTCTGCCAGCTCTGTGTGTACACATGTGATGTTTCCTGCTGCGGGAGCCCTGCTGACCTCAGAGAGAGAAGGCACCTTAGGAAAGCTGGTACCTAAGTGGGGGCAGTGGGAGCAGGCTTGGGGTTTGCATGAAATGGGCTGTCAGGCTGGCTCAGCGAGGGGAAGGCTGAAATAGGATGTTTGAGGAGGAGTCTACTGATTTAACACTGTGTTATCTGGCAGCTCAGGGAGGGTCATTGTGAATAACGTGTTTGGCTGACTTGTGACCCCCTTGCAATAGGTCTGAGAGATGGACAGGGGATCAATCTACTTGATGGCCTTCTAATAACTCACTGAAAACCCAGTTCATCTGCTTTAGCTACCTGCACCAAAAAGGATATAAATGCAGCATTGCTAATCCAAATAATCCCTGTGGGACCACGAGAGGGGGCACCCACATGCTGAAATGAAAAGTGATAAGAGGGCTTTAAGCAAATGAAGATCTAAGCTGCTAAGTCTACACGGCATGTTGTGAACTTCCTGGCTTACAGCCAGGACATATAGCCATGTTTCATGCAGCACTGCACCGGAACGAGGGGCAGAGCAGATCATCTTGAGTCAGCTGTGTGCGACTGGTTTGTGCAGGCACCAAAGGGGGTTCTGCTCTGTGCTCCCTAGGGCTTTTTATTCCCTGTGTGTAAGGCAGGCAAAAGTGGTTTGCTGCATCCCTGTCCCCTCCGTGTGCTTGTGCCCTGGGTTAGGTGCAAAGGTGGTTAGCAGTGCCCTGAAGGGAGACAGGTCCTCAAAAGCAGGAACTCCAAAACTGGTGTGTTAGGTAGGGCCTGGTACTCAGGGAGGAGCTCCCCTCTCCAGAAAGGGGTGTTGTTTTTTCTCTTGGACCTGGTTTAGATCAGACCTACACCTTTGACTCCTCTAAGTGTATGTGGGTATGGGACACACTTTACACCCATCTGGCCAAAGTCATTACGTTCTACATGGAAGATTTGGAGATTCATTGAGCCAGAGAGCAAGAGGGAGCGTAATTCTGCTCTGATGGGCAGAGGGGGAGTTTGTGTTCCTTTGGCAAGAGCTGGTGCCTGTGTTTTATATGCAGAGAAGCAAGTGGGTTGGCAAGACTGGTGTTTCTGGGTTGCACAGGAGCAGAACACTATTTCCCTGAATCCTGTTATGCTGAAAGCAGGGATGAGCAGCAGTGAGCACCATTTGCAACTCGAATGCCTAATTTTTGCATAAGTCCCATTCTTTTGATCTGGCCCAAAAATATCTGTGTTCAGTCTTGGTCTTCTGATCTGCTTTCATTCGTGCCTCAGTGATGCATCCAGTGGGAATGTGCATGTTTGTTTGGTTTGTTTTATGCAGTAGTTTTTTCAGGTGAATCCTGGCACTAGTGGTGAGTATGAAAGCTTTCAAATACAAACTCCCGTGTAATAGGATACTGGTATAATTCAGTCAGAGCTATGATAAGCTGCAGATAATATGTGGTAACCAGTTCTTTGAGCCTCACCTAGGTTTAGAGCTTAGAAAGTTGATGGCCTCATCTCTAAGAGTGCAAAGATGAAGGTGAGGGATTATTGAAAAATGCTTTCCAGCTGCACCACTCAGCCAAAACCGTTGTCTTGCTGTATTTGCTTCTCCTAATTCTTTGTTCATGGTTTCTGGTAGAGTAGGAGGGAGACTTTGTGGGTGCAGAGATGAAAACTTCATGCTAATTGAGGATTTCTCTTTAGAGGACCATAATTAACACTGCAGCTCATGATAAATGAATAATAAAAAGTTAGCTCCCTGTCGAAGCTTTTAGAGTTTTTTTGTGTGTTTGTTCCCCAGCTGCTCTTTAAAGGAAGCAGGTAAAAACCTTTTGGAGCTTAAGTCAGCAGGCAAATCCTGCAACTGCTGGAGGTAGGAGGTCTTCCATCTTAGGAACCATTTTTATGTAATTGCTGTGGAGGGGGGAAAAAAATAGTCCAATTTTAGATGAGAGAGGGTTGGCATTGAGCAGACTTCCTCAGAGACCACTACCCAAGTGTGATGTTCCTCTTCTTGCTGTGGTTCGGGTCCCTGCAGTGCTGTCCTGACAGGCTTGTCTTTGCAGGGCAGCTTCAGGTGTGGTTTGGGAGCTGGGACCGGTCCTTGGCAGCCCTGCTGAGTGCTGAGTCACAGGGAAGAGATGGAGGCACAAGTGTTGCCCAGATCTCTGCAGCACTGGTGGACTGTTTGCTGAAAACTAGAGACCCCCACAAATCCACAGGCACGTCCTCAGATGTTGATATAATTATGATGCTCATTTTCAGAAAGCTGGCAGCTTGAGTAGAGAGCTGAAATTTGTCACCATGTGAGCCACCCTGAGGCTTCCAAGCCTCTTTTAAAAAACCTCCAAAAATTCCATGTACTGCTCCTCTTGCATGTATTTTTGGGGAATAGGTGTCATTTATGTGTAGACATGAAATCAGCCTTGTTTTGATGACTCCTTTCCTTGGAGTCTCTCACTCCTAGTATAGACAGGTGACCTGGCAGGAGCAAATCCAATGCACTGCGAACATGCAGCAGATTTATCTCCTCAAAGCAGCTCTGGTGCATGCATGTGTGGGAGGAGGGGAGGCATATTAAGTAGTGGAGCTGCATGAAGATTTGCCTGTGGAACAGTTTTCTGTCCAAAAAAAATTGCTGTTTTAGACAGAATCAAAATGTTCCTCGTGAGGACGTGTTTATCCTGCAGCTGGCAGCTGTTCAGAGGACCTGGAGCCCTGCAGCCTTGTTTAATGATCAGATCCAGTTGGGAGAGATCAGAGATGGAGGTGTGGCAAGGTGCTGGTTGTTGTTATGCTTCAGCTGTAAGGAAAACTTCAAAATGCTTCCATTTCCCACAGTGCAGAGGAGGAGATCTGACCTACTCTGCTGCTTCTTAACACAGCCCTTGCTTAAAAACTCTCTCCTGTTTCCAGTGCACATCATCATTATAGGCTTGTACTATTGTATTTACTTCGTGGAAGCCTGGGGCTGATCTCTTTGATATGCCAAGTTCATTTAAGTCACTGATATTGCACTGGGGATGCATTTGGCCCGTGAGGTCTTAAAATAACTGTGGAAATACTCACTGTGTTATGTGGGACAGAGACCACACAAGTTTCTCAGCTTGCAGTTTTCTGTCCCTTGTGCACTGGAAAATAAAAACACCTCAGTGAGGGAACTCCCTTCCCCCAAACACACAAAGTGACTTTTTGGCTTGACCAGGATCACTTTGAATGGGGTCCCTGCTTCCTTTTTTAATTTAATTTAATTTTAATTCAATTTTCCCATTTTAGAGTCAAATGTTACTTCATCAAGTTTCTCTTTTTTCCCTTCCTGACACTGCTGGGAACAATATTTTTTTTCTTCTCATCTCTACTTTCCTCAACCTCAAACACCATTTTTGTAGCTGTTGGAGCCTGTTTTTTGGCTTCCAAGCATCTGGTGCAAACTAAGCATAGTGCTGCTGTTTGGGCCTCTTGGTTTCAGTGGTGTTGGGACCTTCTCATTTTTGGTTGCAAAATGGCCTCAAGAGTGGTCCTCATCAAGGAGACAAATGTCCCATTTTGACTTCACTTGTGGCAGTCAAGCCAGTCATCAGTGCAATGGACAGAAAAGCGATGGATTCAATTCCTACCCTTTCAACAGCTCTTTTTTTCTCCCATTTCAGGGAGATTTGTCTTGTTCCTGCAAAGGCCTTCTGCCTTTGCCCTGTGGGTTGCTGTGGTGTGTTGAAGACCATCCTCCAGCTGTTCAGTCTGGCAGAACATGAATGTGGAAAGTGCATTTTTCTTGGTGTGAACACTCAACTGTGCATTTGTTCGACAGTGGAGCCGTTCCTTGTTCAGAGTATGCAGCGCAACAGTGAAGTGGCAGCTTTGTCATCTCTTAAGTAAGATGAAGGAAAGAGAAGGTTAATTTTGTTTTTATTATTCTGTGATTATGTTTTTTTCCGTTTAGCTCACAAGTTTCTTGTGCTTGTTTACTGGTGCTCGCCTTGCATCCTGCTTACACAATTAACCTTCTTTAATTAAATGTTCCTGTGGCCTGGTACCTCTTCTGTGGGATGGCGAGCTGGAGAATGTCCCTGCTGTCACTAACCCCAACCCAAATTACTGGTTCCAGGTACCCACATAGCAGGAGGAGGAACTAATATTGAAGTGCTCCATTATTTGAACAAAAGTTGGAGATGTCAAACTTTTTGTCTGCCTATGAACACGGCAAAAAGAGAATTAACAGAAACTTTATCATTGTGCTTGGCCTTTTTATAGGCTGTATATATATATATAGACAGCCTACTATATATATGAAAAAAAAATTTTAAAAAGTCCTTTTGCTTTCCTTTGAGGTGTTGTGCTGTCCATAGATGAAAATGAGGATCTTTCAGAGATCCTTGTCATGCTCTGCCACGAATACTTAGCCATTTTTAGTTTATGGACCCTAAATCTTCAGATATTAAATGCTTTTCTAATAGGGGAGTGAACTCCCATAGAAATGTCATATCTGTCATTCAATTATCTATGCTGCGTTCTTCAGGCCTCACAGCTGGCATTTTTTCTTACAGTCAAAATTGAGGGTTTTTTCTTACAATTAAAGGGATTTTTCTGTATTTCAGTCTGTTCCTATTGCCTCTGGTCCTATCTCTGGTCACCACTGAGAAGAGCCTTGCTCAGTCTGCCTCGCTCCATCCCACCAGCTATTTATGCATATTGATAAGATTCCCCTTGAGACTTTTCTTCTCCAGGCTAAATAATCCCAGTGCATCCTTCTGCTTCTCCAGCCACTCTTTTCTGCACATTAGTAATTTCTTTGGGTCGGGACATGCATTTGTGTGCCTGCATGGAGAGCTGTGTCAGGGAAGTGACCTGGGTTGGAGGTAACTTGTTATTTTATGCTGTGTGGCTTTAGCTCAGAACAAGGTTCAGGCTGATGGCAGTGCAAGCAAACAGCCAGCAATGACTGGGAATAAGGAGTGGGAGGAAGGCAAGGCGTTTCTTCTCGTGTAGGTGCCAGTTTATGCTGCCTTTAAGTATTTGTGGCAGTGGTCACCTGTGTGGACTGTGAACAGATGTGAAGGTCTGAGGGCAAAAGTCTTCGATCTGGGCTTACTGAGGCGATGGAATTGGCATTTTGCAGGGATTTTTGTCTGCTGTGAGGAAAATCATTTGTCTTATTATTTCTTTACCCTGACCCTAACCATTTGCTGCTCAGGACCTTTGGTAACTGTGTTTCTGTGGAGTTAGCACCTTTCAACAGAGATCTGCTCTGTGAAATCACCTCCGCTTTCCTTTGAACCTATCTACACTTTTATATTTGAAAATGAATTTCACAGCTCAACCAGTGGTTGCATTGAGTCACTTCCTTTAGTATGTTATGCACCTGACTCCTGCTGCTGTCTCTTGATGCCCCTTCCTCTTGTATTGGAGGAGAAAGTGAATGATCCTCTGTTCTCCTTTCCACTCATGAGCCTGTGAACCTCTGTTGTATCTTCCCTCATTTATCCTTCTGTGAATCTTCTCTTAATCTTCTCCTCTGCCTTCATCTTTGGTACCTGCATACCTTTCCACTCCTCATTTGTCACCGTTGTACAATGCATTCAAATTTTTCAGGTACTCCTTTTGCATTAACTCGAATTGTCTTCTAACTCCAACCCGCATGTGCAGTTTTGCATCTCTTGTTGTAGCTCTGTGTATCTTGTGTGGTTTTGTTTCACTGCTGTCTTACCTGGGTACAGTCCAGTTTCCATGTGACCCCCTTCTCTCCTTTGTCTCCTCCTACCATCAATATTTTGGTCATGGACTTAGCGTTACTGTTTGATTTTTATTTTTTTTATTAGACTGAATTCAGCTCTGTTCTCACGTTACTTGTGAATGTGATTTTCTGTTCATATCTACAGCCAAAAATCTTTGCCCATGACTTGGTTGTTTTATCCTTTTCTATAGTAATCTTAACCTCAGCAGCTTTATGCAAGTTAAAAATCTGCTGTGAGGGCATTTTCCTCTTCTGTTTCATTTTTATTTGAATCTGAGGTCAATTTTTCTGCCTCTATCTTATTTTTATATTCATGGGTCTACTAAATGCTGCTGATTCTTAGATACATATTCTCGTGCCCTCTGTCCCTTCTTTTGCTAGATAATTAACATGACTGAAGTACCATTGCTATAGCAGGTCTCTTTGTGCTGCTTTCTGGACTCTTTCAGCCAGTGGTAATAGGCTGCCTGAGTAGTTTATTACTTTCTTCCTCCAGATCCTTCCCAGATACTTCCCACAAGATGCCTATTGCAGTAATATCTATGTATTCACCTTGTCTATATAAGATGATTAGGGTTTTGGTGCACAGACACTGGATAAATTGCAGCTCAGTGCTACGCCTTGCATTTCATGGCATTGTGTCTGATATTAGCCATTCGTGAGACAATTGCTTCTGATGTTCCTGGCATTTTTGACTTTGCCTTCTTAGTAGGTGATATATTTAAATCTTCCAAAATGCAGAAGACTTCAATGAGTTCTGCTGGGATTTGCATGGACAAGCTGCTTATTGGGATTGTTATGGCTCTTAGCGGGTCCTGAGGGTCCTGTGCTTTTTGGTGGGTGTTCTGAGGATCTTTCTCCTTCTGTTGAATTAAATATATCCCACCTTACCTTAGCTGTCCAGAATTGAGCCCTCCTATGCCAATGGCATAACTGGGTTCTTTTCAGTGGGGAGAGGAGTTTGGGATGATCCATTCTGTATTTTAAAGTAAGTTGTACTTTGCTGTGTGTCTCTCTCAAGAAAGCCTCAGTGCAAATTTAAGCAAAACAGCTAGAACTGGGTGATGTAAATCTCACCCTGCATCTACTCTGGGGTTGTCTGTGGCAATAGAGGACTGGAATTTCTGGTCAGCATTTCTGTGGTAGTTCATATTAGCATTTCCTTGAAGTGTGTGTTGCTAACATTGTTTGTGTCTGTCTTCCTGGAGAGTTCAGTTTTGATTTCAGAGGGGCTGCGTGTCATTGTGTTGGTGGAAGGTGTCCCAAGCAGTAATGATTGATCCTGAATCACCCACATGTAACTATAGAGCAATACACCTTTTGGAAGGTGAGAAGGGTAATCGCATATCCAGCCAATAATTCTGTCCATGAGTATTGAAAAATCAGGAGTTGGACTCCCTGACAGTGGAGGAATTTTGAAGACTTTTGATTTGTTTCTCATATGAGATCAGGGTGCTTTACAGGGTTCAAGACTTTCAGTACTTGCAGGTTGGAGATTCACTTCTGGAAGGGATAGCTGAGATTTTTTTTTTTCCTTGACCCTGTGACTACAGGTACCACATTGGGAAAAAGCTTTGGTTTTTATTAAACTTGCAAAAGTGCTGTTCTTGCTAGTTAGATTTGGGAATACTTCTCCCCTGTTGCAAGCAAACTGCCTTGTGAAGTTTAAGATAGCAAGAAACTACAATTCTTTGTATTGAATTTTTTTTTAAACTCGGCTATGTTTTCCTTTGCATTCTCCTAAGCCTTGTTATATGATCTTTTATATGTTGTTTATTTAACAAACATGAATGTTACTCTCTGAGAAGGAAAAATCCTCTCATCTTCTCTGAGGTTTAGTCAAGGGAGACACTTTCAAATCCACGAAAACAGGGTGGGACTGTCTCTATTCTGAAATATTAAATAAAGGAATCAAAGGGAAATAATACTGTGATGATACCTCAGGGAATATTTAACTAAGAAAATGAAATTGCATTGCGAGTGACCTATTGCGGACTGCCAGAAAGCCAGCAGAGGAGGGAGACATTTGTTAGCAGTGCGTGCCCATCAGTAAGAGCTTGTGCATTGGACCAAGCCCACATGATGCCCAACTAAGTGGCTTAAAGCTGTGTTTAACTATCTGCTTGATTAAGGTCAGTGCTGCAGGGAGCGCATCTAGGCTGTGAAGTGGGCTGCAAGTTCTGGTCACGGCATGTGGCCACACATGGGTCTCTGCTCATGCCTCGCCTGGGCTTCATACTCAGGAGCGTCCTCCAGTCCAGAGACAGCAGCTGTTCCCAGCCTTTGCTGCCTGAAGGGAGCTGCTGTGTGGTGTGTGCCCTGAGCCCTGCGAGCCTCCTGGGGAGCTGTGCCTGCAGCGCAGCGGGTGAGTTCACTGAGGTTCCACCAGCTTTGAGTTGCTTTCAATGGACGTGGCTGATTCTTCGTGGGTGCTGGCCAGGAGCAGTTTGGCACTGCCTGAGCCCTGGAGGTGCAAGGGCAGTGCACTGGCTGGCAGAAGTGGAGGGGTGGAGGTATAAGTGGGATGGCAGGTAGGGAGAAAGCAGCAAAAGCTTTGTGTCTTGGGCCAAGAGTAGTAGAGGAACGAAGAAGGGAGCAGCTTGCCTCTTGCCTCAGTGTGGCCATGTTCTGTAGAGCTCAGAGCTGTGCACTGGGGGAGAACTCGCCCACAGTCTGCTCTTGCCTCTACAGGTGAGGATTGTCTCTGCATTCACAGATGAGGATTGAATTGGGAAACTGTAGAAAAAGAAATGAATGGAGGGAACTTAACACTTGAACCTTCAGTCCCCTAGGCAATGCTTTTGAAATACACTTGACTCATGGGGTCTCAAACAAACCAGGGGCTGACATTTAACAAGCAAAGGCTGCAAGGATGGGCCTGATGTCAGTAATAACATGTGTGATTTTGTAAGTCAGCCGTCATCCCTGTGCTGGGGCTGAGCGGTTTCTGCCGTGCCCCGTGCGCTGTCTGAATCCCCAGAGGTCCCTCTCAGCCTGCTCTCTGGCAATTACAGAGGCATTCCCTTGCTCTCACCATTAGTGTAATAGCTTGTGAGAACATCACTTATCCCTTTGCTCTTGAGTGACTACTGCTTCCATAATCTCCTTTGCATTAAACTAATGGATGGCTTGTGTGTGCAATTTTTCTCCCCCTCCTCATATGGTGAGGGGGGTACCTGTCATTGCTTTTGTCTCATTTGTCTTTTAGTGCAGATGAAAATAGAAGGAGAATTTGACAAGAAATTGGAACGACTGTCATAGCTTGTTGTCTTACTAAAAGTATGCAAATAATAGAAAATGCAGCTGGAAAAAAACACGTTGCCACACTGAGTTATTTCGCTGCCACGTGTGATTCCTCAGTTGCAAGAAAGCACATTCTCATCACAAGCAGTCATTTTACCTGGCTTTTATTTGTCTTTCAGTTAGAAGTGATGTTTAAAGTAGCTGCTTGATAAAAAGGAGTAGTGACCGCTCCAAGTTATGAAGGAGGAAAACAGTCTTTGCTTACAGATACAGCACCTCTGCCGCTGTCTTTATTGTAAAGCAGCAGTGATTTTAAAGACCTGCTTCATTTTCCTTGCATTTGCAGCATCCTACCTGTTCTGCTCTCTTTATTGTTAGAAGATTTTCATAATGTCTAAGCTGACTCTTGCTGTGGTATAATCAGTTCCAGCCACCGTGGGCACAAGAGAATATACTCGTTCACAGTAGCATCTTAAATACTGAATAGTGTCACTTGCGCCATTCTTACCACTCCATTTCCTATCTTTTTTTCCCCCCAGTTTTGCTAACTAGGCCCAATGTATGTGTATCTCCATGGGTTGTGTTTTCCTGAATTTTGCTCTATCCTGTGGCACTTTGGACTTGCTCCGGTTGGCTCCTCTGGTTTTTTAAATGCAGGGAAGGGTGTTGCACTGCTGCTGAAGCTTTCCTGATGCTCAGTAGAGTGGAAGGATGACCCCATGTGTTGTGTGGGGCACAGCCCTGTTCATCTCTTCCAGCCTGCTTGTTTGCCTTGGGCTCAGTAGCTTTCCTGCTTCTTGTACCACCACAGCAGTGAGGAGGCTGGGAGGGGACACAGCCAGGACAGCTCACCACAGTGAACCATAGGGATATCCCATAGCATGTGACATCGTGGCCACTGTGTAAAGCTGGGGGAAAAAGAAGGAAAGGGTGGACTTTGGGAGTGATGGTGTGTATCTTCCCAAAGTAACTGTTACACCTGACAGCTTATTCTTCTTGTGTAGACTTTCTGGTCCCTGGGTTGACCTCTGTGTTCTTGAAGTAGCTGATAAATCTTGAACCCTCCTGAAGTCTAAACAGTAAGGCTGTAGAAATTCAATGTCAAATGAATAAAAGAATCAGTTGTGCTCTGTTTTCACCGTCTCCCTGGGGACTGCTGCAAGATCCAGAAAGTTAATAAATTGGCCAGGTGCACAGGGTGTCAGCTGGTCCTGAGGTCTGTGCAGCAGTTGCCAGCTAGGAAGAGTAGTTGGCATTACCACCTGGAACATTTTCTGTATCATTTAGGCTACACCTAAGCAGAACAAACACTGCAGAAGAACAGAATCTCTTCCCTCTGATACCTTACACATTTGTAGTCAAATCACAGAATGATTAAGGTTGAAAGGAATCACTGGAGGTCATCTATTCCAACCTCCCTGCTCAGACATGTTACTCTGGATTGTATCCAGGCAGCTTTTGAATATTTCCAGTGAGGGAGACTCCACTCTTCTCTGGGAATCCTGTTTTAGTGCTCGGTCACCTGCACAGTGAAGTTCTGCCTTGTGTTCAGGTGAAACCTACTGTGCATCAGTTTGTGCCCTTTGCCTCTTGTCCTGCTGCTTGGCACCACCAAGGAGAGCCTGGTCCATCCCCTGACACTCTCCTTCAGATACTTACAGACATTGATAAGGTCCCCTCTCAGCTGTCACTTCTCAAGGCTATTCAGGCCCAACTTCCCCAGCCTATCCCAAAGGGAAGAAGCCTTTCCTCAAATGCATGAGATGGGAAGAAAGTGGGATCCAATATATAGCATCAACTTCAGTTTATTCACGGTATGGTTAAATGAAATTATTGTAGTTTCATCATCTGGGGTTTTTTCCATATTGCATGTGTAAGGGGAAGAAGCACCTTTATGGATAAGTCTAAAGTGTTTTCTAGGTAACTTTATAATGAGAAAGGAGATGTGCGAGAAAGAGAGAGAATTTAAGCTGTAGCATCTCAGTGAATCAGATCATCCTAGTATGGGTGTTTTGCAGGGCTTCAGTCCGTCCCAGCCAAGGGGGATGTTGGATCCCAGCTATTTGCAGAGAGCAGGAGCAATGAAGGATAATAATCCAGTTTTAAGGTGTATTTTTAAAAGGCTTTTTGTGGGGCTGAGTCTATGAATCCTACAACTTATTCTCATAAAAAATATACCTTATTTACTGAATGTCTCTCCATCTAAAAGACACGTTATTTACTGAAAGTTATTTCCATGTGTGATTTGTCAGGTCTGCGGCAGGTTTTCTGCCTGCACGCTAACACAAAGGATAGAAGTGTTGATGAGAGATCTGGCTTTGTGAAAAGCACATTGAAATACCCTTTGTGTACAAGAAAATGTGGACGTCCTAAGATTTCAGAGGAGGGTCTCTGTGTGGAGTTACAGCAGGATGAGTTTAGGCACTTGGATACCTGTACTGTTTTTGTCAGACAAAGCCTTTGGACCGATGGATCAGCAAAGTTTTCCTTGCTGTAAAACTTCTGGCAAGAGTTTAGCTCTTGTTTAGCAGCTTCTAGAAGACACGTTTGTTCATGTTTTTAGTGTTTATTTCCCTTTCTTTAACAGAAAATTGGTTTAATTTTGCATTCTGAGTCTTAGTTTGCACTCAAATGCATTTAAAGAGTACAAAAATCTTTGTGGTTGTTATAAAAGTTGTGAATTGTCAGTGCTGGGTGCACGGCCATCAAGTGTGGAGAACTGATGTGATTCAGAGAAGGGATATATCTTGCATAAAACATAATAGATATTTTATTTGACAAGATTTAGCATTAACTCAGGAAAGGCTTGTTCTTCCTGATGCGTCTTTGGACATGAATTTATATGTTTCCTTATTCTGAGGTTTTATTATCAGTAATTTGGGTTGTTTCATGAACCAGTGAACTTACTTTGTCCCTGCTCTGGCAAAGATTTAGACATAACTTTTAATTTTCAAGCAAGATGACTGTGCACACTGAATAGGTTAAAGCAGGGGTTTGTGGTCAATTGGGTTTTGCTCAGGGAGCCTAAATGCTCAGGATTTGGCTACTGGGAGGATTTAAGATACCTCATTAACTTAAAGTAATTCACTGGTGACTTTTAGTTTTAGCTTCTGTTTTCATTTAAAGAAAATACAGGGAAAAGAACTACTGGAGTTTTAAAATGCAGGGAAATGAATGCAAGATCTTGTATCCACCATTCACTTAAAAAACATGCCTAGATGATTTTTTTAGTTTTTCTCTTTAGAATGAACTTCAATTCCTTAGTCTCTTTAATTGAGGTCTTAATCTGACCGCGTATGTATGTCATGAACCATCGGTTCATTTATCTTATTAAAACATATATTTTATGCAGTTTTGTAGTTGTTTTTTTCCTTCCTTCTGTGCTCCTTGAAGTTATTTGACTTGGAAAAAAATCTGAAGCAAGGATTTTTGGTGTCTCTGTAGTCTAAAAATGAATCTTAGACTTTGCACGTATGTTGTTCAACTCTTTGAAGCCCACACTGGTCCAGGGAACGTTGTTAAAAGAAGCAGCATCTCGGAAAGCATTGTGTGAATTAATAGTGAATGTTGATGGTTTGGGTGATCTGGGGTTTTGTCGCTTCTCTTGCTCGGTTTGCTAATATTTCAAAACACGTAGTTTTTCAAGGAGGAATTTCTTCTCTCTGCCTTCCCCTCTTCTCTCCGTCTGCGGTGAGGATGCGAGGCTGGATGTGATGGGATTTCCATGGCAGCACACGCTAGTTTCCATGGCAACACATTTCACAAACAACCCTACAACTTTACTACAGTGTCAGACAAAAGCCAAGCCCGACTGTTGGAGCGGGCTGTGATCAAGGTTAAAATAAAGCGAGGGGGAAGGGAGGAAACACGGGAAGAGGTTGGGTGAGATAACGACTTCTTCCAATTTGTCCTTTTAAAGCTTTTGCTCCAGAGTAAGCACATCATTTAAAATAATCCCCTAAATTCTCCAGTCCATAATTACTGTGCTACCCGGCTGCATTCCTGCACATGAGTAGGTAAGTGATGAGCTGTCACAAGCCTTTTGTCCCAAGATAATTCTTTAGTCTGGTTTTGGAAGGAAATGAGGCTTATGGACTAACAATCCTCTGATCCGGTTGCCTCTTTGTCTTTCTCCTACCATACCCTCACCTCGTAGCTTTTGCCCCCATTGATCAGATTATCTGAATTTGACAGAGGGGACAAAGCTGAGGAGATAATGAAGTTCCTCTAGGTGTTGTGGAAAGCTGCACCCTGCTCAGTCCCTGGAAGGAGGCAGTGGGCACTGAGAAGTGGAGAATTACAGGCATCTAAGCTAGATTGGGATAATAGTATATAAAGACTAGGTCCTTTGGTGGTTTGAAGTCAGGAGCATGTTTAATCATATGCTCAGTGTCTCTTTTTCTCACGAGATGCTTTTCTAAACCTCCCAGAAAGGGTACTACGAGAGGCTGATTCAAACACATAAGGTTACTTCTCTTTCAAGATAATGGTGCTGGGAAGGCACGAGAGAAAAGGTGGAGGGACTGCAGGATGTGAAGCAGCTTTCTGTTTTATTTCAGACTGAATATAATCCCTACTCCAGGCTTGCACAATGCAGGCAAGAGGCTTGTTGTGTTGTGTGGTCTGTCCAGGAACCTAAACTAGTACTGGCAACCAAATGTGCGGACACAAGGTTGGGTTGGGGGGAGAGGGCTTGCACTTGGGAATGTGGGCAAGGATGTATTGGTGTACTTGAGTGCTCTGCTCCGTTGTTTGGGCTGTGCCTATCTGTCACGCCTGAGAGATGCTGTGCCACATGCATGGGTGAGATGGCATGATTGCGTTTATGCCACTGGGAAGGTGGTCGTGTTTTGGGAGAGTCTGTTTATCAGCTGCCTTAGGGGTGATTTAAAAACAAAAAAAGAAAAGAATGCAGGTGTAGCTTAAAGATTCATATTGCTCCCGGATTAGAAGTGTAAGGCTACCACATTACTCTTGTCTCTTCAAAGTGATTCCCACTGAACTTAGTACGATGTGCTATCTTGCACATGAGCTTTTATGTGGATTTGTGAGGGAGTTTTGTTTCAAAATATTAGGCTACATTACAGAGGTGGCTGTGCAGGGCTAAACGCTGCAGGAAACTCAAGTGCCAAAGAAATCCCTTGATTGAAAGGAGCACAAGTAACCCCCAGTAGTATTGCTGCAGGTGATGGTGTGGCAGTGCTAGCCTGGGGGAGCTGCCAGGGCAGGGGCAGGTTCTGGAGATGTGGTTTGAGGGGGAGGGCATTGCCCTGCCCAGGGAATAGGATCCAGATCCAGGGGGTCCTGGAGGGCTGGGTCTGTTAATAATAAGTCGAAGTTGATTTAGCCCCTGCATATCTCTGTTTAGCATAGAAGGGAGTAAAGTGGTTTTGCTTCCAGAAGGAAATGAAAACAGTTGTCCTGCAGAATTGTTTTGTTCTGCTGACTCTTGGGAATGATCCATTGAACAGAGTTGAACAAAATGGTCAAAGATGTATACAGTGATGATTTATTACCTACCTTTCCATTTTACCTGATTACTATTGCTTTAAAAAGTGACTAGAGTTGTTTTTTAGGGACCTTGGTTTCTGCAAATCTCCTCAGAAGCTCGTTCTTAGGGGCCTTCATGTTCTGAAAATTAAGTCCTCTGAAGTTTCTGGTGAAACAAAGATCCATGCAGACACTACCCATGTTAAAAGGCTTGCCTGTAGCAGTGTTAACTGTATAACCAGCCTACAGTATGCTTCCATTTTTGATTGCAAATAAAATACTTGTGATAAACTACTAAGCTTCCAAAATAGCCATATTGATTTTTCTCCTGTAGCTGAGGTGCCATCTCGAAACACTTAAGAGTGTTGATTTGAAAGTTCAGACACTTTTATTTAACATCCTTTCATGGCGATTGTGCTGTGCCCTGCCCAGACATCCCAGGGGGCTTAGTGATGTCCCAGGAGGCTTAGTTTCTTTTCCAGACTGAAAACCCACAGAATCCCTCTTTAGCTGATTGCTGCTTAGCTTTCAGCCTCCTTCCTGGCCTTAAGATTTCCCAAACCCAGTCAGTGGTTCTCAAGCTTGAAATGGATGTGCAGTGGTGGACAAGCCCATCCATCGAAAGAGTCTTATCTGCTCTCCTGTCCCAGTCCAGAGCAGCTTCTCCATCACCTTCATTGCTTTTAAGGTCTTATTCAAAGGCCTGTGATCCAGGCAGGGTGAACTAGGCTCACATCTGGTGTTTTTGGGGGTGTTTGACGTGGAAGGTTTGCCAGTATTGTGATTTCAATATGTGTTTCCAGTACCTTTCTGTGAATGCTGGTAATGTCTTGCTTTCCTCCGCTTTTCTTCAGTGTTAAAATTGCAGTGTGGGCTCCCTGCTGAAAGAATTACCAACATATCCATCTGAATGAAAACTGTGATTCTTGTTCCATGGGTTATAAAAATAAACTTGTTTCATTGAGCTTTCATATATCAAGGGACTTGCAAATGTAAAACTGCAATATAAAGGAAAATGGAATTTTGAATAATTCCTTAATCTGGTTTTCAGTGGTCAGGATGTTCAGCTGCATTTTTGTCTTCTCCCTAATCACTTTCATATTAAAGATTAATTGCATATCATAGAGAATCCTTGATTAAGCCAATGAAAAGTGAGAGCATAGATCTGTTCATTAGAAGCAGCATGAGGAATAATAATGAGCAAGTGCCAGGCTTCCTTGTCTGCCCTGCAACAGACACATAAAGGACATGCCTTTATGTGATGCTCCATTTGCTGTTATTAAGCAAAAATCATTTACAATTTTACCAAGAAGCTTCCTCATTAACAAAGCACAATAAATTACTCTGCTCCATACACCTCCAGTGGTGTAAGTTTAACAGGGAAAGGAGTTAATGTTTTCCAAGTTTTGCCTCTGACTCCAGCAGAATCCAACAAGGTGATTTATGGTGGCATTTTTATTTAAGGCTTTGTCATTTTGACTAGGACTTTCTCTTTTGCTCTGGGCCTCTTTGCAAGGTGTTTTATTTTTTTTTGTCCTGGTTTTGGGGTACTGCATGTGGTGTGTGTGCCACATCTGTTCACCTGCAGAGTTTGCTTCCCATTGCACAGATAAATGTGTGTGTCTGACTTTACCCCCAGGTAAACAAGCATGTTGCTCTTGGGCAAATGGCATGAGGCTGTAATCACACTCAATCTTGTTCATCATCTGTAGCACTGATTCAGAAACCTCTTGGAAACTGGTGAACTGTCAAGCATGAATTTCTTGTGGGCAGTCTTGGATTCTATTCAAAATTTTAAGAGAAAACTCCATTTAGATGATGAGTTAAGCAAATCTCACCTACCTGACACCAGTCCCTGTAGAAATGCAGTTTGGGGGCCACTAGCAGTGTGTTATCTCAGTCTCAAATGAACTAAAAAGTAAAAAGCCTTTTTTGTTCCAGTGGATTTGGGGTTTTTTTTTACTGCTTAAGGCTTAGAGTTTCAACAAGTCTGAAGCTGAAAAAGACAGCTGGATTACTTCTCCTTCAGAGACCTATACAGTCAAGTCACTGCGGAATGGGAAGTCTTGTCCTGAGGTTCACCCTATGCTTATTGCGACCACATTCTCAAGTGTGAGCCCTGGACCCCATTGCATTTGCTGTAGGGAGGATTCCTCCGTGTGTGTCAGAATGTGTGAAGGTGGTTGGGTACTAGATAAAATTCTGGTAGTTGGAGTCCCTTACTTACCCAGTGGGTGGGCAGCAAAGGTGAATTTCTGATGGAGAAGATAAATTATCCCTAGGGAGCAAATAGCAGCTGCCAAGGCTACTGGTTCCCAGCTATGGAAACAGAAGGCTGTCCCACCATTCAAGAGAGATGTGACCATTGGGGATTAGTGAATGCAGCTTTTCCCCTTGGTGCTCAAACAGCAATTAGAAATAGCTGGTTATTGAGTAATCTGTGTTTACTTACCTTCTTTTGCTATAGTTGGACTTTACAGATCCCTTTTTAACACTTATTCTTCTGCTTCTCCTTCCTGCCTTTTTTGAGCTAACGTGAGTTGTTACACCAAAGGGAATAGCTAACCTATTTATCTTTAATTTCTCATGAAGTCTCATATTCTCATGAAGGCAGCGTGTTCTAATCGCCTTCATCTTCCAGAATGTCTGCACTATATTTGAAAAAGATTACAGAAAATAAACTTCAGTCTTGGTAAAAACTTAAACACAGCTGTTGGCAATAATAAACCTTCCAATTTAATTTACTGAAAATTTGAACCAAATTGAATTGTGTTATGGCTGATCAAGTTGTCTTGTTCGTGTGTGTATTTAATTGAACTGTGTGGTTTTACATTTAAATTTTGTGATGCAGACCAAAGGGATCCCTTGAATTTCAAAGTTCGCTTCCTTTTTTATTCACAAAGATTGGTGGATCCCCAAACACGTTTCATCTGCTTTCTGAAGGTTTCTAAAACAGGTACTGTGATTGTCACGTCACGGATTTTTTTTGCCAATATACCCCTAAAGGCATTGTTGCTTTTAAGAAATGATGGAATCTCTGAGCAGTGAGTGACATTGTACAGAGCAGGTTTTGAAAGTCTGGGAAAACTCAGTGTCAAGAGATGAGAGAAATCCATGGTTTAAGTGCCATCAAGGGAATTCAGCTGGTGATGAAAGTTGCATAGATTGTGTTGTTAATGCAGGGGCTGGCTTGTGAAGATACAGGAGCTAGGTTCTCTCTGACTTCAAGGAGTTACTGCTGCAGCAGCTTCCTTGGGTGCTGCAGGGATCGGAGTTGCTTAAACCCCACTTACAGCAGTATGAGAAGAATTGCATAGGTATGGCCACCGTGTGTATTCCACCCTGGTTTCAGCTGAGGAGCTCAAGGAATGAGAGTTTATTTTCTCACTTCACGAGTGTGTTTCCATTTTACTGCATAAAAAGAAAGAGGCTTTAATGGGTGGAGAGATTAATTTGGCTTCTTCTGCTCCAGAAAATGTACACCTTTCACTGTGCATGACAGATAAACAGATAACATATAATTCTGTGAGAGGTTGAATTTTGCACAGCTCTCTGGGTGAGAAGGGGTGAACAGGCTAAGGAACAAGTGGGAAAGGAACGGACAGCCCTTCTCATTGTGGGTTTTCTGCTGTCTTTGGGGAAAGAACCAAAATCATCTGCATGGTAGAGACTACGCCAGCTGCTGTACCTTGCTGTAGCTCTGTGCACTGCTGCTCACGTGGGTTGTGCTTCACTCGTGTTTTGCCTTTCTGTGTTTCCCTGGGTAAGGCTCTGGGCAGGTTCTGAGGCAGTTTCTGGCCACGAGCTGAAATTTGCCCCAGGAAAGCCAGGAGGAGCTAAGTAGTCTCCTGACTCCTTGTCCTGTGCAGGAAGCCTGGGGCCAGTGTTCCCCTCTTCCTCAAAAGGACTCTGGACTCTCCCCCTGCCCCGTTCTTCATGGAAAACATGTTTGACATTAACCAATAAAACTGGATTTGCTATTGTTTGTACAGTTCAGACCCATATTCTGTTTTCTTTGACTTGCTCAGGGTGTTCTGGTACAGTGAGTCGTTATTGGAACATTTACAGTGTCTTTACTTTTCCGAGCTTCTTTCCCATGGATCAGCCTAAAATGTACAGCTCATTTTGTTCTGTTTGGGCGATCCACATCTTTGTGCACTACAGGACTATTTAAAAGTTAAATATAGATGAGAGATAAAACGTGGAGAGGTAAAATTAAGGAAAGAGATTAGCGAGGTTGCATGCAATCATTAGTTTAGGAATGGAGATATGGAATTTTCATTTGAGTTTATTTTTCCAAAAATTTAGTGTCTCCAACATATATTCCTCAGGAAGATTTTTTTTTTGGGGGGTGGGGGAGGAGAATACTGTGTTTTTTGACCTGCTGTAGTTTGTTTTATCCAGATCAAAATATTTTTACCTCAGTCTGGTTTTTTGTGTGTTTCTTAGTCATGTTGCTTATATTGTACCACACTTGGAACAGAAAATAGAAACTTTCAAGGAAGTCAACAAACCCAGAGACCTGCATTTGAGGTTGGACAGGTTCAGGAGAACTATAGAAAGGGTCTGTTTTGTAAATATTTAAGAAGGGGGAGCAGTACAACCCAGCTACTTGTTTGTCCATTGCCTGCTATTTATGCCAAGCAGGAGTTATGGCATGTGATTAATACAGCTATAAGGAAAGCCAGCCCATGTGGGATTTGACTTGTAGGGAAAAAAAAATCATGTCAAACTGGCCTTTTATCTTTTTTCTTTGACATTTTAAACCTGGTTAAGAGAAGTTATACAACTGATATAATACACCAAGACTGCTATGAGACATTTCTCTTGCTGCCTTACAACATTTTGATTGAGACGCTGGGTTGATACAGAATCAATGTGACAAGTTAAATAGATACAAACTGCGTAACTGAGGTCTCCCGATGTAATGGTAAATAGGAAAAAGCACTGCTGACATAAAGCAGGCTTCCACTTCTTTCTGTGCTGCATCCTCTTGGTGTGTCCACAGGGCAGGGAAGGGTTTGAAAGAAAAATCTGGAGAAGGAGTGATGAACTAGACATGCTGGGCCCACTTAATCTGGTGACACCCTTCCCTTATCAAAGAGAACTAAGGTGATGACTGGAGCATCGTCTCAAATACATCCAGAGGAAACAGAAATTTGAAATCTGAAGCAAAGGTCTAACACACTAAGGACTGAGACTGTAACAGGTATTTTTGTTCATGCTGTAAGTAATAACTTAAATAATTCCTCAGAAGTTTGTGTGGATTTCGCCATGTTTGAAATCTTAGTCCTTTTTGTGTGTTTTTTCTGAAATGTACACATTGCCATCCCTTTAGGGGAGAGGAGCTGACCCTGTTTCCCTGGGGGAGCCCTGGGTTCTTGCCTGAAATGCCCCCCACGAGACCACCCGCTCTTCCCACGCTCTGAGTGCAGTGAGGAGGAAAGCAGTGGGAAGACCAGCCCTTGGGGTGGGAATAAGGTCAGGAGATGCTGTTGGGAGGCTCTGCAGCATTGTACGTGGCCTCAGGGCCTGCTTAGACCCAGTTCAATTTAATGTCAAACCAGCTTAAATTAAGACTTTTCTATTTGGTCCAAATGCTAAGGCATTCAGCTGGGGAATAGTGAAACATTTTGTATCTGCAACCAGTGCTTTCTAAATGCTTTACTCCTGCAAAAAATGCTGATATTTTGAATTTTTGTCCTAATTAGAGATGAAAGCAAATGTCAAAACTGGGATGTTCTGAGGGAGTGTTAGTCCTGTGTTTTATTCACTTCTACAGTAAAGTTCACCTTAACAGCTAGCACTACTCTTGAGCTTCTACATGTCTTTAAACACTAGACTTCAGTTAGGCTACTTGAAATTAAGTGTGTACTTAACCACAGCGCTGGACTGGCCTTGATTTCAGAAAATGAGTTGCTGCCCTGTCTGTGCACATGCAAGTCTGATGAGGAGCAGCTGGGCAAGCTGGGATTTTTTAGCCTGGAGAAAAGGTGGCTCAGGGGAGACCTCATCACTCTACAGCTCCCTGAAAGGAGGTTGTAGGAAGTTGAGGGGTCAGTTTCTTTTCCCAAGTAATAAGTGACACAGTGAGAGGAAATGGCCTCAAGGTGCACGAGGGGAGGTTTTGAAGGGAGCTTAAGAAAAATCTTTTCACTGACAGAGCTGTCAAGCATTGGGACATGCTACCCAGGGAAGGGGTGGAATTGCCATCCCTGGAGGTGTAGATGTGGCGTTTAGGGATGGACTTGGCAGCACCAAGTAAATGGTTTGACTTGATCATCTTCAAGGTCTTTTCAACCCTGACTGATACTGTGATTCCACGCGTGAGAAGGTTGAGAGGACAGGTGAGGCAGTGGCATGTTGGGAAGAGAGCACAGCATGGGTGGGACAGGGAAGTCCCAGTGAGCATGAGAGAGCACTGAAGGCAATGCACTTGTCCACCGTGGAATGTGAAAGGGTGCAAGGAGGGTGAGCAGCTCAGGAGGCTGAGACAGTCCTTGTGTTGTGTCAGGCTGAGGGACACAACACTGGCTGTCCCTGGAGCAGAACAAGGGAACTGCTGTGCCTGTGCTGTCCAGAGGCTGTTGGGTGCAGGGGCCAGGGCTGGTGCTGTGGCTGCAGCTGAGGATGGCCTTGTCTTGGCATCCTGGGCTGCAAGGCTGAGCTCCCACCAGGACGTTGTCCTAAACTGTGCTGTTTGTGAGCTGGGCACCGAGTGGGAGGTGTAATGCACCACGATCAGTGGGTTGAAAAGGCACCAGTTAGTGCTGGTGAGTTGGCGATAGCTTACATAACACTTCTTCATGGGCACTTTAATATTTAATGTTTGCTGTAGCATAAATGGAGCTTGCAGGCAGCTGTACATAAGCTCCATGAATTTTTTAGAGGGGGGAAAGTTTGGGAGGCAGGAACGTCACAGAAGCTTCCTAATTGGCACATACCCCAGTAGAAACCAAAATGTGAAAATTAAGTGGCTGCCCTAATTATCAGAGGCTCCTAGGAATACGTTGTGCTGGGAGATATTCCTTTTCATTTCATGCGCTGCTTTAAAAATAAGAGTTGTGCAGAGCTTAACAAGGCTTTAAATTAAAAGGCTGCGCCCACACAGCAACTTTTCACGGTGGCACCAGCTGATTAAGGGAGCCTCGAGGGGTGGAAACACTTCTTTGTGTCCACAAAAGATGGAGCTAATAATGTGTTGGTGGCCAGTGGCTCTTGAATGGCTTTTGCTACTGATTCTGAGTGGCAGCAGCGTGCCTGGGGGGTTTCTTGTAAGGCTGAATGCTTCTGGGTGCTGCTGGCCAGGAGCTGCCTTTGCCCTCTGCTGCAAGTACACAGTAAAAGCTGTGCACCTCCCTTTGTCCTGGGTGCCAGTGTGCCCTCAGCTCTGAGGACTCCATCCCCAGCCCACACCAGAAGGTAAAAGTTGTAATCCTTTAAGCCATTTAAGGCTTGTAAGGTGTGAAAGAAGGCAGATAAGTTGTAGTGATGCACAAGCGTGGCAGCGTGTTATGCAGATGGACAGTATCACAGCAAAGCAGTAAATAACAGACAGGAGGATGCATGAGGAGCGTATGAATTCTGTTTTGAGTAGCTGTGATGTTTCTCTTGACTTCCAGAATTTACCATATAGAGGCAAGGGTGCTCCATGTATTAAGGCAGGGTACATAACTCGAATAAATGGGTAGCTTTTCTGTTGGCACTGTCATATAAAAGCCTGACTGCCACTCCCTGTTCTGCTGAGTTTTTGAGTATCCAGTACAAACTCTGCTTTTTAGAGTAGGGTCTTTTGGATGACTGGCTTAAGAGCACTGTCATCAACATCAGAGAAATTTTACACATTTACTTCTCTGGGAGGAGATTTTGGTAAAATGCAGAGTGCTTTTGAAAAAGATGTTGTTTTAATGGGGAAACAAATACAAATTTCTGTATGCATTCATATAATGTATCTATGCATAATAGCTGTATCTTAGAGCTACTGAAAACCAAGAATTTTGTGGTCCTATTTACAGGCAGAAGTGTCTGGCTATGCAATTGAAATTAACACATTTTCAATTTATTTCTTGATTTGCCAAAAAAATGCTTCAAGGACTTAAAGCTGGAAATACCTCGAGAGTGGAGCGTGGTTTCATGAGCCCAACCTACTTTAGTTCAAGGTTAGAACACTTGAAAACCCGCTGTTATGATAAGAAGCTTGAGTAAGATTAATAACAGATACTGTGATGGTGTGCAGTGGTGAAGTGCCTTCAGTGAAGGCAGGAGAGCAGCTGTGTTGGATCAGATGTGCGGTTCCTGTCTCATGAGCCAGCGAGATAAAATTACTTAATGAAAGGTAGGGACATCACAGGTCCTTGGCCAGTACCCTGTGGCTCAGGAACTTCAGGTCTCTATTGGCTAATAACTCTTAGGGGATTTTTATTCATTTATCAATATGTAGTTGCATTTTCCCCTTTATCCCTCTTCACTTTTTGTCCTCCTCTTACCATCAAATTTCTCACAAAAATTAAGTTTCTATCCAGATGAATATCTCTCTGAAACTGCAGTTTCTGACAGCCAGAGAGATGTGATGGTGTGTTACTGTTCCAATTTAAACAGCTATGATTTGCTGGATTTTTTTGGGGGAAAAAGAGGTTTTGATTAATTTGGGATGTTTCTTTGGAAGAATGAAAACAGTAACAGAAAACTTAATATACTGACCCGAGTTGTCCAGATCTCTATAAATGGTACGGACAAAACCACTCTAAGTAATCAAGGCTAGAGCGATGTCCTTAATCTGGTTACAGCACACTCTAATTGAGTAAGTAATCAACCTGAAACATCTCGCCCTGAGCATGGGCCTCAACTCCCACGGAGTGTAAATGTCACAGGGAGTCTGGTGACTGATAACACTGTGGGCAGTGCCTCTATAAAATTGGTTCTTTCAGTTCTGCAGCAACCTGACACGGAGCTCTCGGCACCCAGATTTGTCTGTGCCTTATGGTTTTGAGTGTGAAAATGCTTGGGGCCAGACTACTTCTCCCTCGCCTTCCTCTTCCTGAGAGAATCCATTGAGCTGATAGGAAGATAGAAAAAATTTATCTCAGGAAGAGGCTGGCAAAGGTCCATGGGAGGTGAGGTAGCTCTGTAAATGCATGGCTCTTACCTGTAGGCAGAGAAGAAAGCTGCATTCAGTCTAGGAGGTGTAACAAATAGGGCTGTTGGACTCTCGTTTGTCTCTCCAGATTATCACTTGAAAGTATCTGATTGTGTTGGAATCGAAATTTCATCCACTGCCTTTTAGATTTAGGAAAGATTGTTCCATCAATGATATCTGTTAAATGGTTCTCCAATTACTTCTTAAGCCAAGCACTTAGGGAAGTTTTGTTCTTCGGAGTGGAATAAATACTGTAAAACACTTTGCAAGAACACAGTTTTTGTGCACCAGGCATTCATATCATGATACACAGTCCCTCTGTTGTCCCTGTCACACAAATTCCTCCTCCCTGAGGTATTTTATTAAATTTGAATTCCTGCCCTTCTCCCTCCCTGCTTGCTAAAATATAACAGCCCACAGAGTGGACCTACCCATAGCTGTGCCTGCTTTTGTTTCCAGGGGAAGGCTTGCCTGCTGTCCCTGCAAGCTGCACTGGGACCCACACTGCTGCTTGGTACACCTTAAGTCCAGTGGTCAAATGGCAATGGTTGGAAATGTGGGCTGAGGTGATGTGTTGTGACCTGGGATACACCCTCTTGATGAGCTGAAGGGCTGGAAATGAGAGTCATATGGGTTGGTGTAGCAGCTTTGTCATTGTCTTGAGAGATCTGGCTGGCTTTGTAGTTGTGTTTTGAAGAACACAGCAAAGCTTTCTCTATTACAAGACTGACCTTTCCCCTTGCAGTGGGGAGTGAAGGATTTCACACATTGGAAGTTAGAAGGGCTTATGGATTCCCTGCATTCCAGCAGTAAAAGGGAGGCTGTGAATCACTGTGGGGCATCACTGAGGTTTTCTTGATAAAGAAGTTCCACCTGAGGTCCCTTTCTCACAAAGATCAGTGTTATTTGCACAGCATCAAAATTGAGTTAGTCCACTGCAGTGAGACAAGAGCAGACTGTAATATAAGGGTTTTTTTCCTCTACAAGTCCTAGAAATAACATTGGCTGTGATGATAGAGACTGCCAATGTGTAAAAGGACTGTGTTTCAGATCTGTGTTCACTGAATTGCCCAGGCTTTCAGTTTTCCCATAATTATTACCCACACAACATTTGGCAACCAAGCTTCTCATTTGCTTGGTTATTCTGTGTGTTTCAAAGGTTCTGTTTGGGTTTTCTAACACTTACTTTTTAAAATACCAAATAAAAAGACTTGGTGCTGCTTAAAGTAGATTTAAAGAAACAGCAGGCAAGGTAACCCTGTCCTGGAGGTGGTTCAAGTTACAACTTGGAGATCTTTCAATTTTTATTTTTATTTTTTGCTGTATTGTGAGCAGTGAAGTTTGCAGATCTTGTCTTGCCTGATCTACATGATGGTTTTCTGCTAACAGCAAAGTCAGGCATCTGGAAAATGAGGGTTAGGAGAAGAGAAACAACCACCCAAAGCAAAAACTTGAAAATTGTGCTTTAGGATGATCTAGTGATTCCAATGTGGTGCTTGATGCTTGAGGAGGAAATCGGAGTCAGTACAGCTAGAGAAGGGGAAGATTCACTTTCTCAATAACCAGATATTAATCATCAAATTAATTTAGTTGTGCAATCAAAGCCTTATACTTGTTTTCCTCACTGGTCATGTGTTCATACTGTGTGACAAAAAGGCATTTGGGTTCTGTTACTGAATGCTGAATGTTAGCAAATGTGTCTGATATTACTGAGAAAATTAAAATAGCGAGTCATATAACAGATACAAATACAACATTTTGAAAACAATCAGATGAGCCAGTGATTGTGCAACTAAGTGAGAAAACATGAGTAGCAGATATTTGTATATTTGTATGTAAAGCCTCAGTTTCACAACTCAGGTATATAAATGCACTTGTTATACAAAATCTCAGTGTAAGTTAAGCTTCAAAACCCCTAATTTGGCTGTGTTTAGGCTTAATTGTTCCCTATATGTAATTCAGAGCCACTTAGGCCTTACTGAGATGTGTGTGCAGTATTAAAACCTTGTCAGAGTTGGGCTCGTGGGATTGAATTTACGCAGCCCAGTTGGTCATATGGACATTGCAAAGACTAAACAGGAACTGGTGTCTCTGTTGTGTTTACACTTTACCCATTCAATTCTTTGTGTGAACAGCCAAGTGTTAACACAGACCTGTTAGTGGAAACAGGCGTAATTCCTGGTATGAATCAAACAGAATTCTTGGTGTGGGTTATTCATTCATCTTTAGCATTCCCCCTAACTGAGAAGCAGCTCTTTGACTATATAGTCCGTTCAAACACGGTCTCATGTATGTTTTCATTTGTGGTGTTCACATTCGTGGCAGATTTGAGGTGTTCTGATGACAGATGGGTTTACAAGAATAAAGTGGATTCTTGCCTTGCTGCAAAGACAGAGCTGCTTCAGGGTTACACTCCAAATGAGTGTTTGCCTTTGATCTGCATGCATGACATCTGCTGCTGTTAGTATATGTCTGATGCAGAGACTCAGGGTTAGATGTATCAACATGCCAAATGTTCCTAACTGGCCTCTCCAGATGATTATTTTTTAAAAAAATACGGCAAATGAACTGAATAATAAAATAAAATTAAAAATAAAAGAAACTCTGAGATTGTCAAGTATGAAGGGCTTCCCTTTTCTCTAAAAAATCCCTTTTCACTCAGTCCAATCAAAAACATATAGCACTGTTTTCAGCAGCTGCTTAGAAAACAAAGGAAGGAAATTCCTGCATTCACTAAATCACGCCCTTTTTTCTTGGAGTTTGTTGCTTTATGTTGTCACCTGGGAGGTGGAAACCTGGATTTGCTTCCCCTATATCCTGAGGGGTTATTTAGTTTTGTCTGTCATATTAGACACTTTAACCACAGAGCTGAGAACTAATCTGAAGCTTTGGAGTCTTCACAAACCCCTCTGCTTAAATTTCGTATAAATAACTAAAATTTGATCGGAGCAGAAACAGAGAATGGAGGATTTTGCTTGGCAAGTGAGCATCCTTACAGGTGATGCTGAGAGCCTGACTGGAGGAGGGAGCTGAACTCAAGCCTGAAAACTAAGTGCCAGAGCTAGAGAGCTGTTGGGAACACTGAGGACACCCACCACCACCACCAGCAATTTTGTGAGCCTGGCTTTCCTCTTCCATTCCCGTGGAGTGCAGCTGAAAGGATGTGGGTCAGGTTCTCATGATGCTGGGGATGTAGATTTTGGATACACTCCTTAGAGCAGCTGCTGTCTGAGTCATGGCCAACCATCTCATGTTCATCACTCTTCTAAGCAAACACGGGCTGTATTAGCAAGGTATTAGTGCTTTCAGCAGCAAAAAGGATAATTGCTACTCAGGTCTCCTGCACTGTTGCTTTTTAATAACAAGACAGGTTGAGCCAGGAGATGCTGGGAGCTGTTAAGAGGACATTCAAGTTAGAGTGAAACTAGCTGTTTGGGTAGATAAAAAGCAGAGCTCTTCCCAAAATGCAGCCTGTGAAGTTGTAAGGCCAGTAGGGATGCTGTGAGAACATCCAGGTTGACCTTCTATGTAGGTCATAGCTCCTCCAGTGCTCACTCTAGCCTGCCCTTTTTCAGGCTTGGCTATTTGCTGTCAGCTGTGTTGGTTCATCTTCTGAACGTGCTGATTGTGGCTGTCATAGCTGTGCAATTTAAAAGTTGTAGTGTTTTGGCGGTTTGAGAGGAAAACCTGCCTGGGGCCGGGTGAGCTGACAGCATTTTGACCAACTAGAAAGTGTCAGTTTTGCTATAAAACCAAAATGTGTTTGTACAAGGTGAGTGGTGTGAGAATTTTTAGAAGATACGGCTAAATTCCTCACCAGTCACAGTGAACTTTTAAGAAGCATGAATCTCCTAACAGATTCATGTGTGTTTTTCAGCTGTGCAAACCATCCACCTTTTTTTGCCAGGTTGAAAGAGTGCTGTAACTAAAGCTGGTCCTTTGTCTGTCTGTCATATGCAGTAGTCTAGGGCAGCAGAGACCCCAGAACTTGTTATGGGGTGGGCTTCAGTCAAGAGAAAGGTTTAAGGATTTCTTGCTGGGAAGAGAGGTAAATTTGACAGTGGGGCTGTTCCATGTTCTACCACTTAGCTATACAGTCTCACTGTTATGATGGGGTCTTGGCTGCCCCACTCTTTGAAGTCTTGAACTGGATTTCTCAAGGAGTTCAAGGAGAGCCACTTAATGGGTAGGAGAGCTGGCAGAAAGGGGGCATGGGCAAGAAGAGTCTCCTGCAGTGCTGGTCAGGCTGGGTGCACTCTGAGCCACGGGTGTCTTTGCTGGCTGTGCTTTAGGAACCCGAGGGATTTATATTCTAAATTTGATTGCTCACCTGAGGGCTGGCGTCTTTGCTCTGAAGTATTAGGGTAATGAAGTGGGTGTTCAACACCCCCACAATGAGGATGAGGAGATCATCACATGAGGGCTACTGACACGGCCGAATATGCCTTTGGAGAAGACAGCCTCTTATGCTCTTCCGAAGAGACAAATGTTGCCACCTTCACTGCACCGAGAGAGAAAGAGCAACCAGAGAGCCAACATTTTGAAGCTCGTGGATGGTTTCTGACTTAGAGCCGGTGCCGTGTACAGCCCTGTCAGTAAGCAGGAGGTTCTGTGGTACAAGCAGCTATCTCCGTGCAGAAGCTGCAGTTCTGTTTGGGTTTTTGATTGGATAAGCTGCTCCCTGCCCTATCGGCAGACAATGAGACATTTTGGCAGATCAGCCCTGTGTGAAACAAGACAGAGTAGTGAAGGATGTGCTCCATAAAGGGTTACCAAAATGCCACTGCTCTTAATTATGTTGTCTGTCTACTTCTCTCACTGTTTGCTCAGTTAAAACTCTCTCCCACGGTTGTGTGTCCATGCTGGTGTATCACTAGTTTGGTACTCCTGCATGATTTGGAGAGTGAGAGTGATATTGAATGTTCTAATCACCTCAGCTACTCAGGCTCAAAATGGAGTTAGAGATCTGCCTTTGCCTGGGCTTCTAGCGTTTGTGCTTGTGTGGTTTTACAAGATAGCCTCAGTGTGTTGGACACGGGGCAGCATGAAAATACCTTGTCAATTCTTAGCCTTTGGCCTGATATCAGCTCTTCTCCAGTGGGCAGGCAGCCTGCAGAGTCTCAGGGTTTTAATACTGAATGATTAGTGAAGGTAGAATCTAAACACTCTTTGAGGCTTCTCTGCTTTAGATGCAGCATTCCAGTGGATGTTTCATAAGGGTGAGAGCTTCAGTGTTTGAAGGTTTTGAGCTGGACCTGATTTTTGAAGCTTGTATCTATCTAAAGCTTGCTTTTTTCCTTTCTCTTGTGTATGTCCATATCTATACGTGCATGTATCTATATATAGTACAGATAGATAAACCAAAATTGGTGTGACTGAAGGGGATTCCTTTACAATAGCTTGAAAGCTGTAACTGGTACATTGCAATTCATGCTTTATTATAAAGAAAACGCTGCTGCTTTTGCCACATTAGCTGTTTTTCTTAAGACAAGTTATTTAAAGGTGCAAAGAGGAGCTATCTGGGCTCATTTTAAGCTGAAAATAAAATAAACCAGTGATGTAAATGACACAACAGTTTATCTTGCCCGTCTCAAAGCCAGGCTGAGATGTTTCCCTGCTACCACCTTAGTATTAAAGCATATTTTATAGTGTTTTGCCCAGCTTGACAGAGGTGTGGTGCAGGATGTTCTGCTGTACTGTTTATTTTCCATCTGAAGAGCTAACTTTGCCATGTGAATTTTATTGGAGGCAGGTCTCAAGACCGTGGATCAAGTCTTCACTCTTGTTGCTTTCAAGGGACTTTAGGTCAGGCTCCCTAAGACTGAAGCTGGACACCTGAGTGTGTGTAAGTGACACCTCTAGTACCTGAGTAAGTGCGCTGATATAAAGATCCTCAGAAAGTCACAAGGATTTAGGACTTCAGGGAAACTTGACACAGATGTGAGCAAGCCTCCCATTAAGGCTGGGGTTGTGCATTTCATCAGCACCCAGAGGCACAGGGCGCCTCTCTGTTACAAACATCTGCAGACTGAGGAATTGTTTGCTGCCCCTCAGCTGGATTCGTAATAAGGATGTTAAATAAAACTGAATAAATCCTCCTTTTGGCATCCCCCTGGACACTTTCTGACAAATGCATTCACATAGCAGTGACTGCTGCAGAACCATCTGAACAGTTTCTTTCCTAAACAACTTACTTGAGTTCTTGTTTGGTCGTTTGGGGTTTTTATTTGTTTGTTTGTTTTTGAGGCCTTGTGTTATCTCCCCGCTCCATTTCTTTTGTGGGGGAGCTCTGTAATTCCTTGCAAAGTGGGGTCATGCTTGTTGGGACATCTTCCTTGTGAAATGCACAATGCACAGCATCAATTAATGAAGCCAATTTGTCCTTTTCAAAAATATCCTAGCAGGCAAATTCATTGAAGGGCACGGCTGATCACTGGAACAGTATTTTTCTTACAGTGCATCCTTACGTAGTGTAAGGTGATGATCAAAACATCTGTTGTGTGGGGTCCAAGAGCAGAAAGCAGAGAGTTCTTTTCCGCTCATCATCCAGATTTGCTTCGTGCCACTGCTCGGAGATAGGCCTGTAGGATTATTTTGGGGGCACTTGGACATCCGCTTAAGGCAGAATGGGGAAATGAGCTGTGATGACAGGCTCAGCCAGCCAAGGTCACTGGGAAACCAGTGTCTACTGAAACAATTCAGACTGGTTGACTGGTTGCTGTCCTTCTTTTCTGGGAGAACTGAGTAACCTCCAGCAATCACCAGTACTTCTACAAAAGAAAGTGAGTGGGAAATCAGTTGTGGTCTCTCACTGAGAGATCCTGCAGTCTTGTTTGTGAAGTTCTGGCTCTGGGGTTTTAGTCCCAAGTAAAACTCTGTTATTTCACTGTTCAGAGCTCAATGTGCTTTGGCCTCTGGAGGGACGCTCTCTAGAATTACTAAGTGTGACTTTTACAAAGGTTTACCCCAACGTGGTGAGACTTGTCTGAGATCAGGACTGATCATTCCATTCTCAGCAACTGCGACCTTGCTTTACATATATTTTAAATCTGGACTCAGGTTTTGCTTCCTGGGCTTTTGGGGCAGGGTTCCAGTGTGTCTGGTACAGAATCCTGCCACTGATGAAGTAATGTCTTTTTTAAAAAACTGCTTTATTCTCTTAAATTTGTTTATTTGATTACCAGTAACCTTGGTATTTCTCTTTCAAGGCGTATATTTCTTAGGATACTAACTGCTCCTGGAACTGTCAATATCCCATCCTTTCTCTTCTTTGAGTGAAAGAAGTAGAGAATGAAGTCCAAATGGGAGAAGCTTTACATCTTTGCTTCCCTTGAGCATCCAAAAGGTGCCACGTGACCTCAGATGTTACTAAGATCCTTTACACTTTTTCATATTCTGCCTTACGCTGGGGAGAACCTTCCTGGCTGAAACAAAAGCACCCCAAATCCACCTCACATCCTCTCTCATGCTTCTCCTTGCCATGTGGCATACCCAAAAATTAGCAGCAATTAGTCTGTAGTTGCCATGGCTCACCTTGCTGTCAGACAGTGCTTCACTTTGTGCTTGTCACAGGCTTGTTGGGACTGAAACTGGTCTCTTGTCCTGTGTTTGCACACTGTGCTGGGAGATTTAGTGGAAGACTTGCTGGTGCTCTGAGGTGCAATAAAGCAGGAGCAGCTCGAGGCTGGGCTGCCTCAGGCTCCGTCCTCTAATGAAGTGCTGAGACCTCTGCAAAATCACTGCCTGCTCCCATCTAGACCCCACTCTGGGTCTGAGCCAGCCTCAGAGCTGCCTTTTGGGCAGAACAAGGGCCTTGGAGGGAATTTCAGTAAGAGTTAGTTAAGCTTTGCTGGGCTTGCAAACCAAAAAGGTTAAACCTGATTAGTTCCCTCAGACCACCTGGAATTGAGCTACCCATGTCCAAGCTCAAGTAGTAGACTGTGATTCTCTGCCTTAATCTTGGAGGCTTCTGAGCTCAGTCCTGTAGCATGGCTTGGACATTACCCTGATTTCTGCTTATGTCCTTGTTCAGAAATGCCTCATGCAGAGCCTCAAAGCGTCTCTGTATTTTTAAATACCAAGGGACCATCCATCTGTCTTCCAAGGGCCTTTGAAGGGCCTAATTATGGGTGAGACCAGGCCCTTTGCTTTCCTACTGTTTGTGATTTTAAATCCAGTCACCTGTTTAGTCAAGAGAAATTTCTAACCATTAGACTAGAAATAGGTTTGGGTAAGAAAACTTCCTTGGTCAAAAGAAATTGCTCTTAATGCATTGGAGCTACTGTGCACCCCAAATCCATGGCACTGGAGAAGATGAGAGGCAAAAATAAGCCTGTTTATTTGAGGTTAGAGGGAGGAAGTTAGGGGTTCCCAACACCTTTGTGAACCCACAAAGGATAGTTCTAAGTGCCTGAGGTCTAGACCTCAAACTCCTTTGATTGCTTTAGGCAAGGTTCTAGTTAAAACCCTTTTCACTGTTCCAATGTAACAAGATATATGTGGTGTCGTCACCCTTCAGTTTCTTCATCCTTTAATGCTGATGTTGTACTCGGGGATGGGCTTTGTAGTTTTGCTCCAGATGTGCCAGTTCTTTGCAATCTTCACTGTTCTTCACAGAATGAATGTGTTCTGGGAGAGCTGTGAAGGTGTCAGTGTTTATTTTGCTGGATCATAGGCTAAAATCCCTTAAAAGGCAAGAAATAAATTTTAAAATAAAAATTATTTCCACTGAAGAGGTCAGTTAGACTGATTAATCTGGTTTTAACTTGTTGAAATGCTGTAGATGGCATGGTGCCTTAACTCATTTCTGAGTTATTCTCATAATAGCCCAAGCATCTTCAGGTCAGATCTTGTCTGTGTTGAGATCCAGGAGATCCAGAGGGTTCACTTGGGAACCCATGGCGTGGGAAGGTGTGAAAATATCTGAGCTCCCTGTAGGTGGGTGAATGTGGCTTGGAAGTGACTTGTTCATGTTGCCTCCAGCATAGGTTGGTACCCACACTTCATTGCTTGGACTTCAATATCTTTGTGTCTCATTGCTTTGTACAGAGGCTGTGTTAGCCCAAGTTTATCCCAATTTTTAGGCTACTCCATTTTTTGGTCATCTGTGTAAGTTAAACTTCATGTCACTACTCTTCATGTGGTGCTTAGAATATCAGAGTTGGCCACTGAAGCTGCTGTCCTCGGAACAAAACTATGGAAAATGGCCGGATGTGCAGCAGCGAGTGGCATGGCAAGAGCTTGCTTTTTAAAGAAACACTTGTTTGAACCACCTCAGTGTTCTGGAAGCATCTATGGAAGATCTTTCGCACAGCATCCATCCCGTGTCAAGGACAGATCCAACTGCCTGCATCCTGACTGCTGCTTACTATTGTGTGTAGCCAGGCCTTCTGCAGGGATTTGGGAATTCAGTTTTACTGGTGCTGATGGACAGCAGTGTGTAAATCTGCCCCAGGGCCACTGCACTAGTGGCTGGAAGTTTCAACTCCTGCACACAGGAATTAAAAATTAATGAAGTCTGTTGAGAATCATCTACATACAGGAAGCTGTGTACGCTAATGTGCTGCCACCTTGCACAGGTTTGAGGCTGAGAGAATGCTGTGGAGATAATGTTTGTGGTTTTCTTTGGGAAAAGATATCCAGTGAAATTACCTAAATGGGAAAAGAAGAAAGATGGATACTGAAGACATTGAGGAATGAAAAACTATAGCAGCTTTTTTTAATTAAATACTGAAGGAATATGCTTACTTTTCTGAGGGTGGCCTCTAAAACATAAGGGTATCTGTTTGCTTCAGGTTATTGTTCCAGTGTCACACAGCAAGCAGTACTTTATCACTTCAATTTAAAACATGAGGGTGGTGACTCTGTGGCACAAGAGATTTCTGCTTGTAACGTGTGATCCTGTAGTGGTTGTCTCTTTGGGACTTTCCTCCCTAAAGTTTCTCATTGTTGTCAGCTTTGGATCTTGCAGAACCCCCTGCTCTAACAGTCCTTAAAGGAGGCCAAGTGATGCCATCACCTGTACAGTCAGTACAGAGATGCACATCCCTAGCTCTCTACTTTCACAGCTCTTTCCTCTGAAGTAGGAGGAGTTGGTGTGCAGCGTCTTTGGAGATCAGGTGACTGACAATTAACAGATCATCACAGTTCAAATAGTGCTCCTTTTCCTTGGAGGAGCTTAACCAGGTCTTTCAGTGCTGGGATGGGGATCAAAGGACTGGAATGGAGTCCCCTACGTTCTTCTCAGTGTAAGGTGTGAATTTTGGAGGTGAGAAGAGGGCAGGGGCAGTAAACTTTGCCACTCTGTCCTACATAGATAATGAACTGCAGTGCAGCAGTTTTCTGTCACATCCAAGCTGTACCTTCTGAGTGGAGGTCCGAAGGATACAGGCTGAGTTGGTGAGGAGGTGCGAAATGTGCGTGCTGATACCATGTCTGTTCCTTGGATCCTTTGAAGTTGTTTTGAAAATAACTTTTTCAATAAACAAAGCAGGAAGGGCTGTGATTACAGAAAGGTGCAGAGCATGGATGATCTATTCTTCTAGGGGCTGCTTAGAGCTGAGAAGAGGTCTGACCCAGTGCTGGTACAGTGTGAGGCTGAGGTTCTAGTCATCTCTTCTCACCAGCCAGCTGATCTGGCTGTCCATGGGGTGCAGAAAACGTGAGCCTCTCAGGGATGCTGGGAAGCAGCACAGGGATCTCTGCTCTGTCTGTACCAGGAGCTGCTGCATTTCTCAGACACGTTTGTCACAGCCCAGCCTGGAGTTACGGCTCTCAGAGCACAGGCACAGCTTGGGTGGTGTCCAACTGTGTGTGTGGGGGGAAGAACAACAACCAGGAGGACAAAAAAAGCTCCATTCTTTCCTATCGCTTACTAAATAATCGCCTGGGTCTCAGTGTGACTTGCTTTCACATCAAATTTAAGGTTAAACCTGGGTTTGTCTTTTTCTCCTGCTATTTCTGCTGCCTCCGTGAGTTGTAGGAGGCACTTAAAAAAAGCTCACGTTAGTGTTCTCAAATTACTTTTTTGCCCCCTGTTATGACAATTCCTCAAAATAATGACTTGTCTGTGATGTTCAGAGTGAATTCTTTGAGGTGTGCACAACAATGTTTTGTCACTCTGGAAGGTGAGCTCAGTGTCTGGAGCAATATAATCAGGGAAGTTCTCTCTAGTTCAGAAACTGAGTTAAATTTTGCTGTATTCTCTTAGCTCCATCCTTTAGGGCTCAGTTACCTGTTAGATAATTCCCTTACTCCCACTCTCTGGACAAGGAGAGCAATCTGCACCAGGTCTTGCCATTTCTTCCTTGTGGAAAAGTACTGTGGGCAAAGTCACTGCTGGAGTTGAGGGGTGCTGTGAGGAGAGAGGAAAAAGGCTGAGCCCGAAGCACTGTGCTGCACTTTGACATGAAGCCAGTAGACGAGGAGCTGTGTCATAAGGCACAGCTGTTTCTATAGGCTTGAAGTTGGTGGTTTGCCTGCTCTGTTTTTGGGAGCTTTAGATCAGCCCTAAAGACGTGGTAGCAACAAGGAGGAGGGTGTGACAAAAGTAAGTCAGTAGGTTCCATCACTCTGTTCTTTATATCTTTCTAAATTGTGTGTCCTGTTGCTTTGCACAATTTTGAGTCTGAGGACTTTGTAAAATCACCAGCTTGTATTTTCGCTTTTGGGCTACTCCTCCTTTCCCCGCAGACATGCAAATTGCTGCCTTATATTTCAAAGGAAAGAAGGATAGCAGTGAAGCTAATCTAAGTGTTTTATGTACGTGAGAAAGTAATTTTTCTGGTGTCTGCAAGTTGTAATTTTTTTAAAGAAAGAAAAGGTCAGTTTTTGTAACAACTGACATTAAAATTGGTGGTAGCCTAATTTATCTATTCAGCTTTAAACACATGGTGAACCTAGGCCAAATTAATTTCTACAACTTCATTGAACTCAAGCGTACTTGCAAGGAGATGCCCTTGCCTTCTTTTCTGTTTGACCACTGTGTTTTAATTTTTAACCTGTCTGTTGTTGTTTTTAGAGGAGAAATACATTCAGTTTGTGTTATTCTGTGGGAAAAAGGAAGTTTTTGGGAACTTTGTCGCTGCTGTTTCAGGAAGGAGATGTGGAAATCCTGGTTTCGTTCTACATGGGATCATTGTCTGCTTTCCCTCTAAAAATGGTGGCTCTTAGGCCACAGTAGGGAGAGACTGATTTAGTCAAATTAGTCAAAGACAATTTAAGAGACGAGCATTTGAACTGGAACTCTGACAAGAGCTGCCCACCCCAAGCGTCATCTCCAGCTCTATATGAGAAGCAAAAAAAAGAAAAAAACCACAAACCTGACACCCAAACCAGAGAAAATGAAAGCAGTAGTGAAAATCCCCCATGAAGCTAAACAAACCCAGCCCCAGGTCAATGCTGTACGTAGAGAGGAGGCTTCCTGTAGAAGTTGAGTGCCCTTGTATCGCTGCAGGACAGGGGGGATGGTGGGGTGGCAGCTGCTGCCCATCAGAAGGCTGCCTTCAGTCCTGGGGAGTCTCTGGGAGAGCCTTTTCCATGGGTGCCTTTTCTCTGCGCTTTGTGCTCGTTCATCAAAGGCTGGTAGATGGGATCCATTATTTATGGGGCTTCCCTGTGATCATTCAGGCAGAATGGAGACGGTTCATGGCAGGGCATGTTGGCTCTGGCTCAGCTGGGCGTTAACCATTTCTACCTGCTCTGTAGTAATTTGGACGGCAGGCCAAGGACTGAGACGTGTAATGTGTTCTGTGAGATCCATTTAATACCAAGAAGAAGCTGCCATTAAAGATTTCATGAAAAAATGAACTGTCTCCCAAATCCCAGGTAAATTATTGGTGGTTGTCAAGGTGTTTGCAGGTGAGGTTTCAAGGAGTCTGTTGGCTTAGTGGATTTTGCCATAACAAAATTAGGAATTTACTGTATCTGAGTTAGATACTCTGAAAACTTAGTACTTGCAGATTCTTAATTAGCTGGAATTCATAATAGAGTGCAACATCTAAGGAGCTGTCACGGCTGCAGTGAGTTGTGAAATAGAGTGGATTAGCACAGGGAATATCAGGAACCCACTTTGTTTATTGGCACAGCAAGAGCAAACGGGTGAGATGTGAAGTGATAACTCTGCGATGGCATCATTAAAGCTTCGTGTCGGTGATTGACTGCTACGTGATCAGAAGACATTTTGGGGTAATCATGGGGAGACATAACCATTTTTCGTTATTATTGACTTAATAGCACTTACGAATAAAAGACCTTTCCAAAAGAAGAGGAGTAAATGTCTTGAAAATGCTTTGTGGTTTCTTTGATTCCAAATATAAAGATACTTAGAGGATCATAAAAATTTCCATGACTTACATGACCAGATGATTTTTTTCCAAGGAGATTTGTGTGTTTGTCACACTTTATTGCGTAAGCTTTTGAATATATGTTGGAATTTGACAGGCTTTCTGTTAGTTACTATTTTCAGCAGTCAGAGCTCTCCTAATGCAGAGTGTTGAAGTATTTCGAAAGATGGGAAAGATGGCCTTGAAGCAAAGGCAGTGGATCAATGCTCAAGTGGCAAGGGGTCTTTTTTGAGTGCTTGCAGAATGCCAGCTTAACATGGTGTGCAGTGGGATGCTGCCCTGCACAGTTGACAAAGTGAGGATAATTAAGGAGAAAAGCCAGAAAATGGAAACATTAAAGTAAGCATTTTTTTGAGCAGTTATTTTTCTCTTCCCTAGTGTTTTTGTAACTGCTGCTGCCATGGGGTCTTGATCCTACCCATTGGCTCTGGTACTGCTGCAGTATTCTGCTTTTGAAATTAAAGAGCCCAGGAGCATCACAGTCTGATAAATCTGATGGGAAACCTTTCCAGTTTTCTCCAGACACTTCTCATTCTGAAACCTGGTTTTTATAGGGACCCATATTTCTTAAAATACAAGTACTGGTGGGAAAATGCAAAAGTTGCATGAGGGGGGAGTTTGGATACTTTTTGCCAAAAGGGCTGTTTTTGATCTCTGTATGCCAAACGAGTCTCTTAGAATCTCACTGCTTATAGCTATTCATAATAAATAAATGAATAATTAACACTGGTATTGGGAAAAAAACAGAGTTGTAGCCTTTGGAAAATGTAGTCCTCATTTGACTTTGTGCTGAGTGGAACATTTATAATTGCAAAGGGTCTGATTAGGGAACTTGATTGCATCACTGCTGAGCTGCTGCAGTGGCTTTGGGTTCCCGTCTACAGGTGGATGTGAAATCGGAGTGACAAGGTTGATACAATGGCTGGTAGTTCAATTCAATAAAACACTTCTGTAGTGCGTTTACTGCAGAGGAAAGAATTGTAGGGGCTGGATGTGTGATCTCTGTAATTGTTTTACCAGAACTTTCCATTGTAGGAATGTTTGGGAAGCCTTTGGAATTGCACAGGGAAAGGGTGTTGCTGTGAACGACAAGTGTCCTCGCTTGCATCTTGGTCTATTTTACCTCTAATTCTTTCATGCTGATCCCAAGTGCCTAAAAAATGAGTCAAGAACCAGAAGCGAAGAAATTGTTTCATGAAAAAAAAGAGGTTTCTGGGAAGGGAAACTTCTCTTCTAGCCCTTTAGGGTTGACCTTTTTCAGATACCTTGAAAAAATAAAGCTAGAACCTCACAATATGGAAAGATTTTTACTTTTTCATGCAGCTCTAGGGTTGGGTTTTTTAAGAATGCTAAACACTATAAAAGCTGGAGTTAAATCTTAGTTACTAACTCCATTTATCCCCCCACCCCAGAGCGCCTTGAACATTCTGAAGTAGGTAACAGTAGAGGTTTTTTCCCCCAATATTTACAATAAAAATCCTTACAACTCTGGTGTTTCCTTTTGTTGCCTCTAAGTAAGACCTAAAGAATGTATTTCTTTAGGTGTGGCAGTCTGAGAAAGTGCCAGATGTAACCCATCAGTCCATGCTCAGGTGTATTCAGAGGTGGAAAAATGCATCCCTTTCAATCCATTTAATGAGCAATGCCTGATCTTTGAGATCCTCTTTATGGTAATTTCACTGTAGTAATCTTGTCTCATGGTATGTGGTGCTTTTTAATGAAAAAACCCCAATTTCTAGATACACGTCATGTATGTTATGCTGATAAATAAGGATAAATATATACATACATGCACATGTGTACACGTTTTTATTTACAAAAAAATCAAGGGTTATTCAACAGGGTAATATAAATACTACTTCTAATTTCAGAATGAATTACTGCTGGCTTCTGTAACCTTAAACAGGCCCGAAATGCAAGATGATTCTTTAAGAACAGGTGTTTCCAAATCCCTACCAGTACCAAACTCTAACTAGTAATGTTGGTTGTATTTTTACATACCAGCTTGGTTGCAAGCACACATATAATTGTTTTATTCCTGTAGTTAAGCATAGCCATAATTTGCTGAATTGAAATTGCAACATCTTTGGTTTGGGTACGGTAGTTTTCCCCTCTGTTAATTGAATATAACACTTCAGAGTGTGTTCTGATCCCAGTGAACAGTGAAATGGGCAGGGGAAATTCCAGACTGTGTTTGCAGCTGGTGTTCAGAGTCAGTAGCTCTGGGCAGGCTGTTTCATGAGAGGTTATTTTCAAAAATGTGTCCCATATGTGTATGTTGTCACATACAAGGCTCTTCCTACCTGAGTTAAGAACCAGTTGACTGCAATGAACACCAGTCTTTGATTCTCCTTTGCAGGGTAATATTCTGAGTATATTGCTTAGAGAATTATTAACTTTCCAAGCATCTTTTTACTAGTCTGAGCATTTGCTTCTGCAAAGTGAGTTTTGAAAAAACAGACCTCACACCTTCCAAAATATCTCTTGTAGCTCAAACAATACCCTTTAAACTGTCTGCTTTTAAATAAAGGTGACACAAAGGGTAAATCAGTGTGGCAAGGGTATGGAAAAATCAGACTGCCTGGCCCTGCATAGGTCCTGTTTCCAGGGTACTTGTGTTCTAATTGCGTGCTTGATGATGATTTTGCTTGATTTCTGTATGATGCAATATTCCAGGCGTATGGATCTGACATATGTTTAATCAGTGTCTATTAGTTTATCTGGAAAGGAAGCAAATTTATCATGAGAATTACCTGGAGAGAAATAATTCCACTTTTTTTTTTTTTAAGACCATCACAATTTGATTTCCTTAATGCAAGTCAGGTCTTTCTTAGATTATGATTCAGAGATCATGTGTGGTTCACTGGGCTCTCTTGTTTGGCATTTCAAAACTGAGAAACCAGGTATTGGTTCCTGAAAGGTGTGTTGGGGTTTCGTACATTAAAGCATGAAACTCAGATACACCTTATGGAAAACAAGCTGCTTAACAATACTCACATCCAGCTGATTCTTTTTAATGGATGACACTATGCTTTTATGCCACAGTATAAGATGCATATTAGTAGAAATTAAATTGTAGGGGGGAAATTAAGTGGAGGGTCTGGGGAATGAGGAGAAAAAAAAAGTAGCTGAAAAATTATAGCTTTCTATTGAAACGTTTGGGGGATTTTTTCATTACTGAAACAGCAATTATTTTTCAGTATATTCCTTTTTATGTAGCTAAAGAATATACTACTGTGTTGTTGTTGGGGTTTTTTTAAGAGCAGTCTTCAAGTTAAACCTGATCACTGGAATTCTGCTAGGGAATTACTTTGGGATCTAAAGCAGTGTGAGTGAATTATGCATGCATGAGCACAAGAAATAATTTTGTGTTCATAACAGCCAATTGTACACTCAGACAAATGTTTGCATACGTAGTCACCCATTTGGAACGGGGCCCAAACTAAATTAGAATTAATACCATGGGCTAGCTTCAGGATTTAGTTCCCAAGTCTATTTATAGAGATGTAATATACATTAAAAATACCCACCTCTGCAGCCTGCATTCTGCAGAGGCTCTTCTGGCTGCAAACCAGCGTGGCTGCAGCAATCAGGTGAACACGCACCCTGGAGATAAGGGGCTGGTATATGGGGTGGACCTGTCCTCAACACAAATCTGGGGCATGTGTCATGTCAAGACCCATCCTGGCTGTGCAAGGGGCTGTAGATAAGACTGCCCCAAGCACCTCTTCTTTCTCAAGCTGCTCCACTCCACGCTGCTTGAGCAGTGGCTGTGCAGATGAGGGGATGGGCTACTTCCAGGAGACAGCCACTTCAGCTCAAGCCCCCTGAGATGATAGCAGGCACTCTAAGAGTAATAATAGCTGCCGGCCACCGCGGGCCCCAGGGGATGGCATCCTGACATGCTGCATGGCACTCAAGAAGCCGGCTGGATGTCCCTGTCGAGTCTAATCCCAGGCTTGGAGTGCAGTGCTGGAGGGAGAAGGGGGCAAAAAACCCCGTCTGTTGATTTAAAATGGATAATACATCACTTTCATGCTTAGAGTCTTCCACAGCTTGGTGCCCCAGACTGGCTGGAGGATGAGGGTTTAGAGAGTTTTTCATCTCCTTCCCCATCCCCTCCTCCACATTCCCTCTCTGCACAGTGACTGCCATGGGAGCAAGGCTGGTGGGAGAGCCCGGGGCAGGGCTGTCTGCCATCCCCTCTTCCCAGGAAAGCCACCCATCCCTTAGCGGACACACGTGGATCTGGAGGACTGCATACTGTGCCCTGCTGAGTGCTGAGGTGTGCAGAGCACACCCACTGTGCCCTCCTGTCCAGGCCACGGGAGCCGTCCGCACAGCCCTGTTTGTGCTCAGACAGTGCTGTGGGCTCCAGAGATGGAGCTAGTCTGAGCTTTAACAAATGTTCAGGCTAGCCTAAACGAGGCAATGGTGCAATTTAACTTTCTGTGACTGAAAGACAGTTCCAACCATTCCAACCCTGTAGAGTTTCAGAGGATTTTAATGTCAGAAGAAGAAAGAACGTTCATAGTGTACCACATCACCTTCTTAGCTAAGGAGCACCAAAAGAACGTGAGAATAAACCATAACAAGAAAATGATCGTGCATAATAAGTTGTATTAAGAAAAAGTGACTTAATTCCTTGTTTTGAATTGAGGGAATGGGAATTGTGACTCTTGATTTTATTTTTTTTTAATTATTGTACACTAAATAATACTCTTTAGGATCAGATGACTGTGGTGTGAAATCTTGGCATCAGATGGAACACAGATGCTTTTATCTTAGCCACTAGTATAACACAAAAATGAGTGTACTGGAGGGGTTTTAATCAGATTGTTTAAGTAACATGGCTGTTCATCCATTGTCTTCAATTGTGAATAAGCCAAACATGAAGTACTGTATGCCAATGGCATCCAGGAAAGAGACTGTAATAGTAATAGTAATACAGACACAGTCAAATCTGTGTGATGAGACAAATATCAGATGATGGCTTGTTTGCTGCCTGTCACTGATTATTTCACTGGTTATTTTTTTGTGGGTAGTGGAGGTATCTCATTTTCAAGGTAATAGAACAATACTATAAATGAGTAGGATGGCTAACAGGGCTTTAAATCTTGTGTTTTTGCAATCATATGCATGCAGCTGAGGCAGAATGATCTGAGGTGAACAGAGAGAAGGTACTGACGGGAAAATGAGTCTTTTAGGGCTCTGTGCAACAAGACCAGAACAGGGACCAGAGCAGGGAGAGGTGGTGCTTGTAAGTGCTCAGGCCTTTTAGGATCAAACCAGGCAGAGAACCAGTGACAGGAAATACTAATATAGATAGAAGGAGGTTTCTTTAGTATGGCAATCACTGGACACTGAAAACATACACACAAAATTACTTTCAAGTTCAAAACTTCATCTTCCTTTATTCTTAAGGGGAACTCTCATCTGGAGTGGCAGTTTCACCTGACAGTGGTGCTGTTTAGCAGCTGGTAAGAGTTTCTTCTCTCCCTTATTGCTTACAAAATTCTCCTGAGATCATGCATTTCATCTTTTCCTGCTTTGCACCAGGTTTTTTTTTTGATTGTACTAAGATTGAGATGGATGCTCTTGAAATCCTCAACTCAGCTGCAGCCAGTTCAGGGACCTTGGTGAAGTCCACAGGGGTCGTATGAACTACAAATTTCTATGAAACTCCTAGTGGCTTCTTTATGGCACTGCAGGGCTTTTACATACAGAAGTGATCTTGAGTACAAGAGGTAAGAAATCAGTTCCTGGGGGGGAAAAAATTGCATATTTGCTTAACTTTTTTATGTAAGAATGTCATTTAAATTCTCAGGGTTACAGAAATGATGAAATGTAGTCAGAGTAAATAATTTGTTGTTTTGGAAGAGATTACACTCAGGATTATTTCGACTTAGTCCAGGATGGGAATTGACAGTCATGAAGGCAGAGATAGAAAAGTTCTCTTATAATTATCTTTAGTATCTGTTTTTCTGAGAAGGATTTAGCCACTTAATTTCAATTCTCAGAAGAAAAAGAAAATCCATACTGTCATACTTACGGAAGTAAGACATGGCGTTGTTTGTTTGGGTTTTTTTGTTTGTTTTGTTTTGGGTTTTTTTCTTTGGAGTTTTTTTTGTTTAATATACTGTTCCTTTTTGTAGGGTAAAATTGTTAGGGAAGCAAGACATTGTTAACACCCTCTAGAACTTAAATAGCAAATTATCTTCCTCAGCAGTACGGGAATTTCACCACCTTATTTCCTAGGTCTTGTTAAAAGTAAGAGGACATACAATTACAAGTACTGGTTTTCATCCAAGTCATATTTTGAGATACTTCAAGAGAAGATGGAACTTTGCTGATCTGACCTGTTGGGATAGGAATTATTTAAGTGGCCCATTTTTAAAAGCATGTTTCATTTGCTCTTTGCATTCAGAATGGTGCATAGCAAGTAGTGGGATGTTAGTGGCCTAGGGAGGACTTACTGTGCCTTTTATAAAACCTGGTGTCATCTTTTATTTTCCTATTTATCACTTTTACTGAGTATAAAAATATCTTCCTTACAGCCTGGACTGCTGGGTTAATAATTAGTGGTTACTCCTATCCAGGAATCATCATGGCTTTACATTTCATCTGTGTAAAAAGTTTCAGCTGGTTCTTGCTTGTAACTGTAGAGAAGGTACTGGTTATCTCCTTTTTGGGTTCCCAAGAATAAGCCTGGGGAGACTTTCTGCTGGGGCTTCCCGAGAGATTTTATGCAAAGTGAGCTGGAACCAACAATAAAGCTTCTGGTTTGGGATATTTTATTTTTCAAGAAGGAAAAAAAAAAATTAAATCTCCTTCTTTTTCTGTCTTCCATTATCAACTCGGTCTTTGAACATTGCTTTGAGAAAGTGAGTGGTGCAGTTCTAAATATGACTCCCTGAGATGCTGTTGTGTTAACCTTTGCCTGTGTGTCTGTGGGAAAGCAAATAAAAGTCTGGTGTATCACTGCCTGGCACAGAGATGCAAAATCCATTTATACAGTAGACCCACCTCTCAAACATCTCCTTACCATCACTTCAGTGTTTAGTAAATATGGAATCCAGCATTAGTTCAGGGAATATATGTGTGACTTTGGCAGAGGTAGCGCCAGTTTGTTGTTTTATAGCATCTGTAGTGAAAAGAGGATGAAAGTGGGGTGCAGGGTAATTCCACTGAAGTAATGAGGATGCTGAGCCCGGTCTGCTGCGTGCACAGCTGTTAGGAAGGCAGTGTAGCCTTGAGATTTCCAGTGGTGGTTTAGAAACAGGAGTAAAAGGGTCTGGTATTTATCATTTGCAGTAGAAGCTTGTTATTACTGGGTATGCTGCTTGCTTTCTTCTCTCTCTCTTTTTGTGCCAATTAAATGTAAGCTGTAGTTTGCAGATACTGATCACTGCACTGAGCAATTGGGGAAAGATGCTGCTGGTGCTGCTGATAGATAGTTGGATGTTTCTGTGTCACAATTCATCAGATAAGTTGAGGATATTCCCAGCTCCAGGGAGGTCCAGCAGCAGTTTGTTATACCTGAAGCATTCTGCTTTGCAGACAAAGGCTTTAGTGGTTTGTTACAGTCAGAGTGGAGTAATGGCATTTAAGCAGTGCCAGATGAAGTTTTCTGTCTTGTACCTTTTCCCGCTGTAGATCTAATAGCTTTAACATCCTGCTTGAATACAAAGTACCATAACAGTTTACTGCATGTGCTGTTTATCACCTCTATTCTCCCATCTCTGTCTGCTCGAGCCAAATGATGGCTCTAGATAGACCCTGAAATTGCATTTGCAACTGCAGGGTTATAGGGATAGGATAAGGGACAGAAATGCTGACTACTCACTCATGCCTGCGTCTTTAGGAGATGTTCTGGCCTCCCTGTGCTTGACATTTACAGCTCAGTCAGTGGTAGACTTCATTTGGTAAGCACTGACTCCTGTGCAGATGTTAGTATTCCAGTGATCTTTCAGGAGCGCGGTTCAGATCCAAGTTCATTTCACAAGTGGCTGATGGACTGTGTTAAACTGTGTTTCTCCTTGAGTCAGTGTACTGCCAAGTATCCACATCACTTGGAGAAACCACGACTGTCAGGGAGAGACTGAAGATCTGAAGCCAGTTGTTAATTACAGTGCATTGGAGCCAGTGGAGCGATGAGAAATGACTGCACATGAAGACGTGGTGGTGTGCACAGCTCCACCCTCTCAGGCCACTGCTGAGTCCCAGTGGCACAGCTCTGGAATGAGTTTGGCAGCTGCTGCTCCTGCAGCTGTCCCAGAACTTGCAGAAGTCTTTGGAGCCCGGTGGTTGAACTGCTGGTGCCTGTGCTGATGCATGAAATTTGTTAATAAGAAGTGGTGAAACGAGTAATCAAAAATATCTGTGGACCCCTTCGCCTGGAAAATGTCATTGCTAACGAAAATATTGGGTAAAAAAGGACATATGCATCATTTCACCACATATGAGAAGAGTATAATTAATGTGAGTGATACAGAAATATGAACCCCAACTGAGACCTTTCCTGTTGCTGCCATAATACCAACTTGCTTCATTTTTCACTGTGCACTGTCAGTAGCTGTAGTGCTATGTGAATAGCCTGACAAAATCCAGAGGTGGAAGGAGACGTTGCAGACAAGCCTAGTTTCTCAAAGGCTTGTCAAACAAGAACTTTGACTCTTTCCGAACTTGATCCCTCTATTGAGGACAGGAAATGATGCTGGAGATAATTAGTTCAGGTGGGCTTTGCAGAAGCTTTCAGGAGTTGTCCAGCAATTCTTTCCCTGGGGCCTCAGTTATTGTGGCATCCTGCGTAGGAACGGACGCGTCTCACTTTCTCTTGAGCCACAGCATTGCAGGACGCATCCTCTGCGTCCAGAGAATGTTCCTCCAGCTGTATTTTCTTTCTCTCTATGCCCCTTTTTTTGTTTTGTTGGCATCTCCAAAATATATCAAATGGCTGCTCACCTTCAGAGGGATTCATGACCTGTGGATACCCTTCCTGCCATCTTTCCTTTCAAACCAAGAATTCAACACTGTTCTTGGTCAGCCTTCATCGCCAACACCCCTGGAACATTTGCCCCCTTTTCAGTTCTTTGCTGTTCTTGCTGCTTTCCAGGCAAAGGAAATACTCCAACATCCCATTCCCTCATTTTAAAACTCCTGCTTTCTGCAGTGCTGTAGAAAATTTGACAGACAGTTGGAGTCTGTCCTGAGACCACAGCTTTGTACAGTAGTGAATATTGTCTCAGTTTCTCTTCAGTCTGTTCATCTCAATGTTTTAGTGGGCATGTATGAGATGTCACCTTGTTGGGGGCAGAAATAATGGGTTTGTTCTATGCTCACGTCTCCTTGCTTCGTGAAGCTTTGCAGTTCAGAACCTAGATTCTAAACTTTATTTTAATGTGTCAGCATTTATTCACAGAATGGTCTGGAAGGGACCTTTAAAGATCATCTAATCCAACCTCCAAATCATATTATTCATAATATATTGTTATAATGATGTTAGCTACTTGTTTTTAATATTGCTTGGCTGAAGGGGGACATCAGCTTGGAAGTCGGGAGGAAAATCATATTGTCTCTGTACACAAGGTCACAGGGAGATCCCAGGTGGTCAGTGCTTCAAGCCTGTCACCGTTTGACAGGGCATTTGGACAGTGCCCTTAATACAATGCTTTAATTTTTGGTCAGACCTGAAGTAGCCAGGGAGTTGGGCTAGATGATCATTGCACGTCCCTTCCCGATTAACTAAGCTTTCTCCTCTTTGTCTCTTCTTCTTACCTCCTCTTTTCCCTGAGGAAATCTCAGATGACATTTCTTCCCAGCCCTGCACTAGCAGAAGGCACTGAATGCCTGTAACCATCTCCCAGCCTTGGCATCGGCTCTGTCACCCTGTGGGAAGGAGGCATGTGCCTTCTGAGTGGGGTGAGAGCTGTGGATCATCTGGAGATAATGGGGCCATCTGTACAAAGCAGTTTGCAAAAATCAGGTGTGATGTGTGGCTTTTGAAAGTCTTCTGTTGTTCTTCTAGTTTCGCTGGATTTCCACAGGATGGCAAGCCCCCTCTCTCTGACACGAGTGAGGCTCGGAGATCAAGCCCTCAGTCTGGTGCAGGATGTGCTCCTCAACTCGGTGGTTTCAGATCTTTTGTGACCATGTGGAGCTGGACCCCAGCAGGCTGCTGATGGGTGGGAGCCCCCTTAACATCTCTCAGGCTCCACCCTTCGTGCTTTGATGTCTTCAAATGTAGGAAACAGGGAGGGTCATGCTCAGGTCTTCTGAATTTAGATTGCAGAAAACCATCCTTCAAGAAATGCAGGTTTCCCTGTCCACATCATGTTCTGGATTTCACAGCACCTGTGAGGCAGAAGAAGCTCTAGCTCATGGTGTCCTTCTAAGGTCCACATTGTCCCCACCAGCTGAAACTGGGAGGGAAGCCCATTACTGCCTGATGACTTCCAAGACTGAGCTGCACACTGAGAGCAGTGTGGCAGATTTGCAGATTAGCAAATGGAAGATCTCACCTGAAAAAGGCATGAAGATGTTGCTGTCTTTTTAATTTGCCCTTGGTGTAAAACAGAGTCTTCATTTTATATTAACACATACAGATTTTGTACCTTTGCTTGAAAAAGCTGGAGTGCTTTCCACAACAGATGTAACTCTGATTTTGAGCCAGATCTCAATGTAACTGAGGTTTGTCTCTGGGCAATTAAAATCCTCAATTAACATATTAATTATTTTTCTAATGATACTGCATTGTTTTTCTTTTTGTCTTCTGAAGGGAAAAGAAAATGTCTAATTTGTATACTGGCTTGTGAGTTATTTAGCTAATTTACACATGAGAATTCATTAGTACTTATCTTGCAGTCACAAAACTGTGCATTTATTTTGAGGGATTTTCTGTATTTCCTGCTCTAGTGAGGTGTGTTAAAATAGTAGCTTCATCTGGCAGGTGTAATTACCAAACGTGAAAAATGCAGGAGTTTTCTTTTACATGTTTTTATTTGAGATAGAAGGAACAAACACCTCTAGCATAAATAATCAGTGCTACCTGATCTTTCTCTGATCTTTATAAAAACTGAAAAACCTTTCAAATGTCAATTTGTGGAGGTTAAAAAAAAAAAGTGATTCTGATCTCTACAATGTTGTTCTGATGCCTTCAGTGCAAAGGCAGTGCTTAAACCATGCAGCAGGCAGCTGTTAATTAGCAGCATTTTGGGGATATATAGCAGAAATATAATCATATACAAGTAGATGTGTGCATGTCTATGTAGAGACTGATTTGAGCTGTTTGCATTCCAGCTTTATTGTGGTCAGCTCTCTTTGCAAAAAGTGCTCTGGAGTAAGGGATTCGAAGCGAGATGGCAGGTACCAGCAGGATATGAGTCTGAAGATTGCTTCAGGCAGGGCATGGCATACATAAAGATGATGTCAATGGACTTGTATGATAAGCAGAAGAAAGCACAAGGTACTCAGAGACTACATGAGGCGGGATGGGGGGGTCGAGCAGAGATTAGCAATGGCTTCTGTAAGGGAGGGGGACAAAGCTAAAGGAAATGAAAAGTGGAGCGGGAGAAGGGGAAGATGAAATAATAGAAAACCAGGAGATGGATAAGAAAGCTGAAGGGAGAGGGACTGAGGCACAGCTGCACTTGTCAGGGCTGAATAGCAGAGCGGAAACTTTAATGTTAAATGATGGGTGATGAAAGAGAAGGTGTTAGGCAAGGTGAGAGAGAGAAAAACAGAAATCAGGGAGGTGGTAAACATCAATTGAATGAATGTCAATTTGTTTCATTTTCAGAAGGAAAAGTTAGGAAGTCTCCGCTGCTGAGTGGACTCTTCTCCCTACTTTTCATTCCTCTTCTAGATCATGCTAATCTCCTACAGAGGTCCCAGAAGAAGCTACTCTTCCTCTGTGCAGAGCTGATTTTGTTGAAAAACTGTTATCCCAGACATACACAGGCTGTGAGTAGTCTTGACACAAACAGCACAACTCCTGTGTTCTTTAGACTGTTCCTTTCACTTCTTCATCACACAGGTTCTAAATATAGTGCTACTGATTTTCCTGGCCCTTGGGATGATATGTTTGCATATGCATTTATTGAAACAAGTGCTGTTTAGACTTCTATTGCAATAGCAACTGGCAGACCCAGTCATGGACTGAGAAGGCGAGGACAAATGCTGTCTGAGTGCCATGTGAAACCCAAAGAAAGGTGGCAGGAAACATACAATCTAAATGTAAAAACAGGTGTTCATAGGTGGCTAGACACAGCAAAGAAAGAAATCCAGAAAAGAGTGTTCATCAGAGCAAAGGTAGTCTCTCTGATCACAGGCTCTCCAGCGTACCTGCAGTGCACTTCAACTATGACTACATTCCTGAAGCACCTCATTTAACATAAATGTACCCCCTGAGTAGATCTGCTCATGTGTAAGATAGCCCTTTTCCTGCCTCTCGCCAGTGAAGTTTGAATGGCACGGGTGCCACTTGTCCTGGAGCAGAGGCTGCCCACTCTGCAGGTGGCAGAGCCCTGGCTGTAGTGTGGCACTGGAGCTTTGCTGCCCCGTGGGGTTCCTGTGTGGACAAGGGTGGCTGGGCCCTCTGTCAGGCTGGCTGTAAACCCTGAACAGTGTCTGGGTTAAACGTGTGAGAGCATCACAGCACGTTCTGTCTCTGTGCAGAAGATGCTGTCTGTGACTCAGGACGTGCGAGCCAGGCAGTTTAGGTACAGAGTATATCAGTTTATTTTTGCTTCCCTCACAAGCTGAGTGACTTGAATTGAAGGCTGTAATGCTGAGATGCTTGGAGGGAGGAGGAGTGAGAAAATTTAGTGCAATACCTTGGGGTTGTGTTGGCTGCTGCAGCTGTGCTGGGCACAGCAGGAGGGGGGCAAATTTGGGAGCTCTTCCTCCCTCCAGAGGCGTCGTGCAGCATCCCTGGTGAGCATAACCTGCTGCTGTGGTGTGGATGCTGTTGGAGGTAGGAGTGTGGGGCTGTGGGTTTTTCACGTGGCCTGTGGAGAATGAAACTTCCTCTCTGAAAGCTCCATTGGAACTGGCTTTGGAAGAGACTTGTACTTTTATGCCAAATCACTAACAGTGGAGACATAAAGGAATGTCTCTGCTATATGTGGTATAATGCAGTATATTTCTTTTGCAATGTGTGAGGCTGTTGAGTCTGAAGCCAGGTTCTGTGAGGCTGTAGAAAATTCATGGTGACTGTGGCTGTGAGAAGTGGATTTACAGTGCAGCTGTTTGGAAGAGTTTTTGTTGTGTGCGCTCCTAACAGAGACAGCTGAATCAAGTGTGTGTGTGGATTAACTTCCCTGAGATTGACTTTAAAGATAATATGGCTCCTTGCCCAGCTTTGGGATCACCCTGCTTTATTTCCAGTGTAAATACGTTTTTTCAATAAGAGCAAAGGGCCACCAGACTATAGGCAGTTGGTAAATTTGGGACTAAACCGGATTATGTCCATGAGATTTAGTGCCTTGTGAAAGGCAGAGGGAGCTAACAAAGCAGTGTGTACTTTTGCTTTGTTTAATTTCATGGCTATTACGTATTTTGAAAGCCTTTTAATATCAGAGGAGTAAGGTCAAATGGCATTGTTTTGTTTTATAAATCTTCTTTTTTTCAGCTGAACATTTCTGACCAGTAGAACATCTTCCTAAATCCACTATCGTGCCTGTCGCTTTTGGTTCTCTTTGTTTTTGTGCTCTTGAGTTGGCAATTTTAGAAGTGGTGTTGGTTGTGTTGTTGAAAGGCTTTTTTGTTTGTTTGTTTTCCTTGCCTTCTCAGCTGTCATTGAGGACACAGCAGAAATGATGATGGGGATGGAGGTTAGGGTGGGCCAACAGTCTCAGAGGTGTGTGATGGGAGGGCATGGGGGGATTGAACTGTTGCTGCCACTGCTGTGGAGAGGCTGTGAAGTGTCAGCATGTCCTGGGCCCAGAAGAGAGGGAGGGAGAGTGAGCTGAAATACAGACATAATAGATGTTGCTGTTGTGGCTGAATTGTGGCTGTCTTTCACTTTCTAACTTTTGATTTAAAGTTTTATTATCACATGTTTGGAGAGCCTTCTTCATTCAGATTTAAGTTTCTCTCTGTATGGTTTTGTAACACGTGGATGTTTTAAAACTCGTTGAAGTGGAGAAGCAGAATCTTGTTCATGGTATTCTGCGGTCTGAACTTGAACCATTTTTACTATGTTGGATCCCTGGTTGGTACACTGAAATTTACTTCCTTTGGGGCTGGTGCCCTCCATGTCCAACCTTATCAACAAATTGATGGGGAGCTGCTGGTTGGCTTGCGCTCATCAAAGCTCACTCAATGTGAGGATTTTGCGATGAAGCTGAAGATCCACCAATGTTGTCTTTTGTTTTCCTTCATTTTCTTCCTAAGTTAAATGGATATTGTGCTTAATTTTATGCAGTCTGAAAAGTTTATTGTGCTTAACATGGCTCTTACTCCTTTGAACACCTGTGTTTCAGCACTGAGGTGTGTGACAGCGTCCAGCTCCACTGGAACGTAACGTAGTGCGCTGTTACCGCGGGTAAGAGGTGCTTGGTTCTGAACAGTGGAACAAATGCATAAGTACAGTGTCGTCAAAGACAGGTTTCGGTGGAAAAGACAATATTTTTGAATGTGGCTTATGTTGGTTATGGGATACATGCTGAGTTAACCTCATTGAACTTTTCCCCAGGAATTGATGCGCTTACAATTGGCGGGTCATTATGCTGCTCCACCTGTGTAGTGTTAAGGTCAGTGTGTTTTTCTGATTATAAACCCCATCCATACCATTCCATTATAAATCCACTCCCATTCATATAATGGAATGTGCCAAAGCTCAGAGCTCGTTGCAGCTGCCCCCGGTCCGTGTTTAAGATCAAACAAAGTGGTTCAGGTAATTTGAACACCTTTTCAAGAACACACCCAATCAAGCTTCATTTGAAGTGATCTTTTCTTGTTTGTTTTGGAGGGGGTTTTTTTTGGTTTTTTTTTTTGTTTTGTTTTTCTTATTTTTTATAACCTACTAAGCATCCATCTGATGTCAGTGTTGGTTTTGTTTTGTGTGGCCAGCCCACGAATTCGTATTGACTGAAGCCGTGGTGATTATAAGATCATAGCAAGGAGGTCCTGGGAGCAGCAGGCAACTGTGACACTGCAGTTGCACGAATCCATGCGTGGGCAAAGCACAGAATGCATCAACTCACTCACCTTCACAAGACATTTTCTGAAACCTGCAGCATCTAACTGTGAATGAATTCTGAGCCATGACGGCAGACACTAATGTGAGAGATGCAGGGATGTGTGGCTGTGGCACTGATCACTTCCTAGGGCGACCTGTGAGATTGCTGCATGCGTAACACACTGCTGCTGTTTGCATCTTCCTGCACAGCTTAGTCTTCTGACTTGTGATGCCTTATCCGAGAGAGCCAGAACGTGCACTTAAAGCTTACCTGGTGTTATTCCTGTCACTGAAATGTTGGTGTGGTTGGGGCTTTTGTTTGTGTGTTGGCTTCTACATTTTCCTTTGTTACTAATCACCCGAATAACTTGAATTCTGCAAGGAGTACGAGTTCAGTGAACGGCCGTGTGTGTTGTAGGGTCATTACGTTCTTCCAGTTTCACAAGGACAAATCCTCTGTGTGCCAAGGTTTGCGCTCTGTGGTTGCCACTGAGCCTCTGGCACTGCAGCTGTGCTGGGGAGGTGTGTTGAGCCTCTGTGCAAGTGAAGCAGTGCTGTGGTGGCCGAGGAAATATATCAAGTCTCTTGATGATGCCAACTGAGAATTTTTGTGGAGAATTTCTGTGTCCAGCAGCACTCCTCCTTTCACCTCTGTCTAGCTTGGTGGTATTCTGCACACACAGAGTCTCACAACATGTGATGAGTCACTGGAAGACTCTTTGGTGAAGAGCTAATCCTTGAATGTTCTAGTTATGAAAACTGTTCACAAGATGACACTTCATGTGACAATCATTTCAATTTTGCAGCTGTTGCATCAGGTAAGTACAACTTCAGAGGTATTTGTCAGTTCTTTTATTACTCAAAGAAAAAAAAAACACACCTAAACAAACAAAAAAAACCACAAACTAAATTGTCTCCCCCAAAGATGATGGTCATGGCAGGATTACATGTTTTATCCCAAGGGAAGAGACTTAAAAGGAAGGTTATATTTAATGGCAGAAAGGGTGTGAAAAAGATTAAGAATAGGGGTTTTTTTAGTAAAGCAGAGTGCATAATTCCTGTTTAACTTATGAGCAAAGCCGTATTTCACTTTGGCAACAGAAGGATCTATTTGCAGCATTTTCAAATTAATCTGTGGTGATAATATTAAGTTTTAAATGAGTGGATCTCTTACTGCTAGCTAAGTGTCTTAGCACATCTGGGCCCTGATTTACAACACACGGGAGGTCCTGAAAGTTGTATTAAATACCTGCCACCAAGAATCCTGCCAGAAATAGGTGGCTGATGCAAGAGCAGGAAGAAAGGAAATTGCTTACCTGCTGCAGCATATTCAGCTGAGTGTGATGCTTTGTCTCCTCAGGGAGGTCTTGTGTTTAAGATGAGGGAGCTTGGTGTTCAGCCTATGTGCTCAGCTGTATCGAGATGTGCCAACGTGCTGTCAATCACTTATCACAGTGCTGTCTATTAGATATATCACCTATCTTTTAAAACCAAACTTCATTAACTGCAGCTTTGGCTCAGTTTCTGCCACTCCCCCTCTATGTACGGAGGAAGAAACACAAAACACTTTTTAAATTGAAACATGGCATTCCTCAGTCCCTTGCCCCATCTCCCCGCTCCTCCTCCCCTAAAGAAGGCATGTTGAACTAAGTTTATAACAATATTTCCAACTGGAGACTTTTTCTCTTTTATTGCCATTATTAGGAAAAAAAAATGTTTCCCTTTCAGCATGGATTGCTTCAGGAAGAGTAAATCAGGTGCAGGATTTAGTGCATGGCAATGAATGGTAGGTGCCTTCAAGGGCATTTACTTGTCCTTGCATGTGACTTGCATTGGAGGTAAGTGCCAGTATTTCTAAGCAATTTGAAGGTTTGATGAGTACAAGGAGTGCAGGACCCTTCCAAATCCTCAGGGACACCTGAGCACTATTTACAAGTGTTTAGGTATCTAATTTAATTTCTTAAATTAGTTTCCCCACATATGCCCTATATAATCAACAGAGTAAAGTCATTCTCCTGGTGGAATTTCAGAGCACCCTTTTCTCTCCCTTAACTGTAAAACCAATATAGAAAAGTTACCCTCGGTCAACTGCTCAAATCTCAATGCAGGCTATAAAAAAATCTGAAAGGAAAAGGGAGGAACACAGCCAAAAAATTATGATGACAGCATTGAAACAGTCTCAGTTACAAAAGGAATTAGTGCTCTAGTATGAGGTGGCTCCATCAAGTCATTTCTGCCTTTTAAAAGATCTCTAGATGGGACACAGAACAGCAAATTAACCTTTTGCTTTAGATTTAGTCCATCATTAAGACATACAGCAATATTTTATTTGGGGGGGGGGAGCACCTTTAATTAGTTTATCACATGTGGCTTTCATGCTTCCCCCCAAAAAAAAACTTTTTATTAATTTATTTCTGTTCCTGTGCCAAGCATTGTTACTGTAGAGTTGTTATCTGTGATTTATTTAGGACTCAAACAGAAACTTTTCAAGCATCCTTTTGCTGTGTAATTCTTGAGCAAAAATAAACAACTGTAAAAGTAGTTATAGGATTTTTATAAAACAGCAAAGGCAGTGAGATGGGAGGCAGTGGCAGGAGCAGAGGGGACCTGTGGACTGGAGCCCTTGCTCTCTTAATGTCTCTTTAATTAGAGTAAATATTGGCTGGGTGGTAGTTATTTCTTACTGGAGGAATTAGGAAACAGATGAATTTCTGGCATGATTCCCTCTTCCTGTTTGCTGGTTTAATTGAAGGAACAGTTCTCTGTATTTGCTTGTTATCTGCCAGACTTGTAAGGGAATAACTATACATTTGGGAAGGTTTAAGGGCAGCACCAGGAATGAAGACATGCTTTAAAAGGCAACAGAACTGCCCAAAGTTATCATCTGGATATTTGGGAAAAAGCACTTAGAAGGAAATTCCATGATGATTGCTGTTCCTCCCACTGTATGACTGGAGTGAAAGGCTGTGAAGGTGGTGCTTTCCATCTCACCTGGGATATTTAGGAAATAAAAGGACCTCAAATAACCCAACGGGACAGGAATTGCTTCAAGGTCTGTCGAATTTAACAGGAGCCTTTCTGTTACATCCAAGACGTGGGAGATGAGTCCTAGGCTGGGTTTCCTTTGACGTTGATCCAGACCTATGTGCACAAGTCCTTTTCCATGCTGGAGAACACTGATGGCATTGGAAACGACGTCTGCGTTTCCTGCCCTTGGAGTTTTGATGCCGCTTTAAACTCTCGTGTTGCTTTACTGGCTGTTGTCAGCTAAAAACTCACGGGCTTCTGAAAGAGCATGAGATAAAAGGCTTGAGAGTTTCTTTTGGTGAAATACAAATATGCTTTTAACTTTCAGAATTTCCATACTGGGAACCTACATTGCTTTCATAGTATTTTGCCTCTTTGCCCTTGCATGATGTGTGGATATACTTTGGTTTTGACATGCACAAATATTTTGGTTTTACTGGGAAATTTAAATACGTTCTCAAAATGGGGCCCATCTCTTTAAGGCAAAGAGGGGAAACTGCCTAAAAAAAAATTCATTGTTTTGTGAACCTCTATATGATAAAAATCTAATTAAAGTCAATGTTTAATTTTATTAATATTAAACCATTTACAGAATTAGTTGCATAATGAAAAAAATCATTCTACAGCAGGAAAGCTCTGTCAAATATATTATCTCTGACTCTTTATGTGAGTATATACTTTAATTGCATTGGGAATTTAAAAATGAAAAATATAAATGAGATTTTTTTTGTACTTTGCAATTTAAATTAGTCCATTCTTCATGACACTGAGTTTTCACCTCTATTAATTTCTTTGCTTCTTGAGGAAAAATTATACAGTTGATGCCTCATTTAACATGGGAGAAGAAATTCACCCCAGTTTTACTAGTAAGCTGAAAATCTGTCACAGGATCCATACAGAAAATATAAGGGTGTTTTGTTGAATTTTAACTAAAATTTTCCACCGGGATGAGAACACACTGAACTCTGCCTGACCAAATGGTGATCTGGAAGAATGGAGCTGAAAGGGGAGTCGTGTCACATATTTGATCAGGTCCTGTTCCCACTTTGATCAGATTGGTGTTACGTGTTTGCAGTGGCTTTTGAAAGCCCCACCACCTGTTTCTGCAGACCTGTGCACGTGAGGAGGGTCCCTTGTGTGAGGAATCCATTCCATCAGTGGAGCCTCTGGGTCGTTTTTATAGCCCGTCTTCCTGGGCTGATCAGACTGCTGATTGCACTTTATCTGTCACTGCCCTCACTAATTACTCCTGAAGCTGCTGGCCAATCTCAAGTGAAACAGAAAGGAGTAGTTTTCTTTGAGATAATTAAGTTTCTCCAGGCCTCAGGGGCTGGGAAGAGGAGGGAGACCTAAGTTGGTGGTAGGGGAAAGACAGGTAGAGCTGTTTGTCACCCGCTCCAGCAGCTGGGAGTCACCGGGGTTTTCATTACTTTTGCTTTGGGCGGCTTTTTTGCATCGCACTGGACAGGGAAAGCTGGGACTGTAGTTGAGGTTTGGTGATGGTGAAGGATAAAGCTCTGCAGGGAAACAGCTGCATGAATTCCACTGCTAAGGGGGCTGTTTGTTTTTATTTCCAGGAATGCTTTCTGAATCAGACCTGAATGTCTTTAACGCAAACATCCAGCTTCTGGCTATAGGTTACAAAAATACAGCAATGGAGTTAATTTATCACTACTATGGAGGGGAAAAAAAAAAAAAGTACCAGAAACAGTATGTGGCCATTAGGCTTATGTGTTACAAGTAATAAATTTGTTAAATTAGTGTCTTTCCTGTTTGCAGGTCTTACAGTGTGGTGGGTGGACCCTTTGGACACCTGGGGGATGCCAGGTGTCCAAAGCCACTCCATCACTTCCCTCCTCAACTGCATGGGAGAGAAAATATAACAAAAGGCTCATGAGTTGAGATAAGGACAGGGGAGAACAGTGACCGGTTACAGTCACAGGAAAACCACATTTGACTCGGGGAGATTACTCTGAGTTATTACCAGTCTAGTCAAAGTTGAGGAATGAGAAATAAAACCAAATTTTAAAACGTTTTCCCCCTGGGGGTTACGGCCAGTTCATGACACATTATTTCTGCTGCTCCTTCCCTTGCTGCAGTGTGGCATCCCTCCTGCAGGAGACAGTTCTCCAGACTTCTCCAACGTGAGTCCTTCCTGCAGTCTGCAGTCCCCAGACTGCTCCGGAGTGGCTCCCTTCCACGGGGTGCATTCTGACATAGGATCAGGCTGCTCCGGTGTGGGCTCCCTGCAGGGTCACAGGTCCTGCCAGCAAACCTGCTGCAGCTCTTCTCTCCATGGGTCTCCTGGCTGGAGCCTGCTCCGGTGTGTGCTTCCCATGGGATCACAGCCTCCTTGGGGCATCCACCTGCCCTGTGGGATGCAGGTGAACCTCTGCTCCAGTGTGGCCCTCCATGAGTTTGCAGGGCACAGCTGCCTCACCATGGTTGTCACCCTGGGCTGCAGGGGAGTCTCTGCTCTGGTGCCTTAAGCGCCTCCTTCCCCTCCTTCTTCATTAACCTTGGTGTCTGCAGAGCTGTTTCTCTCACGTATTGCAACCTTTCTTTGGCTGCAGTTGCTGTGTGGCACAGAAATCTTTTACCTGTCCTAAAAATGTCATCTCAGAGGCGCTGCCACTGTCGCTGGTGGTCTTGGCCTTGCCCAGAGATGGATCCTTTTTGGAGCCAGCTGGCACTGTCTCCATCAGACATTGGGGAAGTTGGTTGTCCCTGCAGCCCCCCCAGCTACCAAAACTTTGTCACTCAAACCCAGTCATACACACAAATGAGCTCTTGCTTTGGAACCCTTAATGGAAACACCCGTTCTGAAGTCAAGTTTTAACCTCATTTACATTCCAGTTTAAGTTGAATAGCATTTTATCTAGCATGAAATACCATCAGTTTAAGGTAGCACCCATGGACCCAAGGGTGTTTCATTGATCTGTGCATGGGATTGGACAGCAGGTAGTTCTTGTTGTCCTTAGGAGAGCAGAGCCAAGTCCCGTGCCAAGTCATCCCCTCAGGCTGTGGCTTCTTGCACGGCCTCAGCCTCGTTGTGTGATGGTCCACGTGTGTGCCTCAGTCTTTCTTCCAGAGCTCAGGTTTAAGTCCTGCAGAACCCAGCAGTCTTCCAGCTTGCTTTCTTCTGCAGGCTTCTATAAATACTAATTAATGAAGCTGCAAACTTTCATTGCAGTGCCCTGGAACCTAATCCTTGATGAATTTAGGACATTTCCTTGGCAGAGGATTTGTTACCAGAAAAATAAGTTTAAAAAAAAAAATTTCTCCTTTGGGCCTTACTTTAAGTGCAATATTAAAAACTGTAATTACTTCTGTGAGGATTCAATGGCAGTAAAAAAAGTGTTAAGTCTAACTAGCAGCCCTCATTAAAATGAAATGGAGCTGTGGTTTGAACCTTCATTCATGACCATTCTTGTGCTTTTGTGTATGGGCGAGTGCAATAATATTTTTTCCTATAGACTTTGCAGATGTTCTTCTTGGGAAACTCTCACGAGACCTTTGGAAAACAGGAACACAAACCTTTTGGAACTGGAGTAAAAGAGAAAAAAGTAACTTAAACCTCACCCAGGGCTGTGAGCAGATGGACCTGCTTCTACGTGGATTGTAGTGGGGGCAACGTGAGTGTGAGTGGAGCTCAGAAACCATCCAGTCACAACAGGACCTGCCCATTTTTCTTGGTTGTCATGGAACTTGTCTCTCTTCTGTGTTTTTTTTCTCCCAGCCTGCACCAGTAGGTTCTTCTTCATCTACTGTAACTCCTCTCCTCCAGTTGTTGTGGGTGTTTTCTGCTTTGAAAATCTACTTCATGCGTGTAATTGTTTTCCAGGGGGAACTACCAGGCTACCTTTCATGCAGCCTTGGCTAGCAGTTCCCTAACAAACCTTAGACAGATATCTCAGAATTGTCTTACAGTTATCCAGAGCCCCCGAAAACAGCTCCTGTTCTCCCATGTAGGACTTTTTGGTGCCCTGGATAAAGCCACCACATGTTCTTCCTTGTAAAGTCAGAATCTTGTTCCTCAGCTAGAGACTGTAATACCAGAGCTACTCTTCTTCACTTGGGATAGTTTCCCCAGTTCCTTTGCTTTCTAGTGGTTACAATTATAATAGCAGTTTATTATGATTTTTTTTTCAATCAAAACATAAATAACTTTTAATAAAGATGAAACAGTAAGTAGCAATCTGGTTTGGAGATACTTACCTGAGGCTAGTTTTACCTGTCCAGAACAGAGAAATCTCACCCTTTAAACTCTGCCTCGTGGTTTCTATCACTATGATTAAGTTTTTTATGGCATCAGAATTACTTTCAATAATAAAATAATGGATCTGTGGCATTATTAAGCATAAATCAGTTTTTCTTCACTGTTTTTCAGTGCAAATTAGGAATTCTTGTTCCTCAATACATTGATTATAATAGATTTGTCTTTTAAAAAACACATCATGAACTTCAGATATCGTTTTCATAATCTCCCCAAGAGTGTACAGACATGAGAAGTCAGTCTGTTGAGAATAAACATACTTAAATGTGGAAATCAAACTCAGTATTTGCAAGCAGTTTTCGTCCTGCCCTCCAGTGACATCAGACAGAAGACATGCAGTGATGATGACTGTGCTTCAGTGTCTGGTGTTCCAGTTTTCTTTGGAAAAAATGAAAACTGTGTTGGGTTCTAGCATTATAATTGCATAGGAAAAAACATTGAGATACCATAGTCTAAAAACAATTTTATCTTAAATTAATCCTAACCCATCAAATCCCAAGTTTGTTTGTAGGTTTTGAGATCTCATTCTGAGAGTTTTTGCTGTGGTGTGTTGTGAAATGCTGCTCTGCATGTTTGCCTGATGTGCTTTCCAACAGAATAGGTTGCAGCATGGATGAAAATGCTTGGAGTGTTATAGTTACAATATGGACTTTTATTTTCCAGGTCTGGATTAACCTGTGCTAACTGCAGCTGTTGGCAGCTGGGTGGGTTTTCCTTTGCTCTCCAAAATCCCTTTGTTCCACATGGAAATCAAGGGCAGTTTTGCCTTTAATTTTATCAGAAGCAGGACCAAGCACACTCAACTGGGTGGCGTTTCTGTATTTGTCTGGAGGTAATATGGTAATAAGAGCAGCTCTGTAGCCAATTAATTCTAAAATGTCAGGGAATATTGTGGGCCTCGTTGGAAGATGGAGCTGAGGGCGTACTCTGAATTCAGTGTCTGGTTGAAAGACTGGTTTGTTGCAATGGTTTGTTGTTGCTCACAGATCAAAGGAATGGTTGATACAGGCATTAATACCCTACAGACCGCTAATAGCACCTACCTGCCTCGCTGCCTGAGGAGGCTGAGAGACTGACACTTCAAAACACTTCTCTCTTAAAGAAATAGAGGTGGAGGTAAGAAGCGTGACAGAGTGTAGCAGCAATGGATGAAATAAGAGAATTTAAATGTTTTCTTTGCTGTGCAGTGGGGTTCAGAACCAGCAGTGAAAAGAGCCCCTGGGATTTGCACGTTTATTGTCCCCACATGTTAATCTGCTGCCTGTTTTATGGGGGCACAGCAAGTAACGCCACGTGCCCTGCCCCTTCCTACCCACAAGCGTGGGCAAGGTGGCGTGATTGGCAAGTGAGAAAGAGGAGAGAGGCCCTGAGAATAAAAGGGGATGGGGAGGACAGGAGGGTGCACGGTCCCCTGGAATAGGGCTATGGCATGGGATGTGATGTGAGAGCGCGGCACAGAGGAACAGGGTCCTTGCTGGCAGCCCAGAACAGAGGGAGGCAGGAGGGAGAGCGTGCCCAGCTGCTCGGGGATGGCACTCCCAGGGGTCATGGCAGAGGTGAATGTCCCGTTTGTGCTGCACACAGGGGCGTCTGGGCAGAGAGGGAAGGGTGGCTGCTGAGAATGCTGCGTTCTGCAGGATAAATCTTTGCATACGTGAACCCTTCGTTTGCAAAGATTTATGCTCGTGTCTGAAGGGAGGTTAATATTAAAAACCTCTCTTTTGATATCTGTGCTGGGTTGCTTTCTGTTGCCCTTTTTTTTTATTCCTGTGTGTTTTATACATAATAAGCTGCACTTGACACCTATGTAACACATTATACAAGTCTTCTCTGGTAGCAATGCACTACAGGCATCAGATAAGGTTTGTTTTTAGCAAAACAGTTGTCTTGGTGGAAGGTGTAATGCACTCGTATATGGTAGAGAATGGTGGGATTTTTATAGCTCTCATGTAGTTTAAGAAACTGAGTGCTTTCTGCAGAAAAAGACTCCTGTCACTGAACTTAAGAGGAGAGATATGGGAAATGTGGGACTGCTTCTGAGCAGAGAAATGACCATAACCTGACAGTTCTGGGAAACTGTGTGCATTGCTGGATGTCTTTCTGCAACTCATATTAACTCTGCATCATTTCGTTGGTAGTCTCTTAGATTTTGCAGGATGTCTTCACAGCTTTTCCTGTAAACCTTTGCTATGTTTACTGGTATTACCTTTTTGAGAAAATCTGTGTATAAAGTGCTCACAGTGTACTCAGCATTTTATTTTCTATGCTCTGACCTTCTCTGGATGGACCCTCTGGTTTGCAGTTTTATAGTTGTCTAGAAAAATAAGACTTTTCTTAAATAATCACATAGCAGTTTAGTATGTTTTTTAATTTGCCTTACGTTTTTGTTTTACATGCCTGAATGTACTTACAGTACACGTTTTCTGCCACCCTCAGGAGTGCTTTGCCCACTTAGCCTTATGTAATGTAAAGTCTTATAGCTTGAGAGGCTCATACATGTGTGGCTTGTTCCTACCTAACCTAAAATGCTTAACTTGGGATACCCATAGTCACTGGCTCCTTACAAAGGTCACAAAGAGAGGTGGAGCTCAATCCTCTCCAGGAAAGCCTTACCTGGGTCTCATGAGGATCTTGTCTTCCCTCTGAGTACTCAAGGAGTCTTGCAGTCCTAAATTAGGTGGCTCAAATACTCAAAGCCTGAGTTGGATGAATCTGGACCTCTCATGGTCCTGTTAAAGACATTGATCTTTTCCATGGACAAAGAAAAATGTACAGAAATCTGTCAGGTAAGAGATGCCTATTATTATGTGCTGTGCAGAACCTGAAACAGGGCATCCAGCATGGTCGGGGCTTCTCAGCAGGAGTATCAGCTGTTCAGCTCACAGAAGAGCAGTGAAGTTTTTAGCCTGTTCTTACGTCCTCCCTCCTAAAACCCCTGGGGAGTAAGTGGGATTCCTGGGAGGCCATCAGAGTCCAGCTTTGCGGTGAAACTCAGAAATGTGATGGTTTTGAACAGACCGGTGTGGGGCACGTAGGGTTTTTGAGACAACCCTCTTCTGAGAGCGATGATTCTTTGCTTTAAATAATGGATTAAACCACCACAGTGCCTGGTACAGACTGCTTGGTTTTCTTCCTGCGATGATTGTTGTTCATAAATATTGTCCTTGGGGCTGAAAAGATGAGGAATGGAGATTTGCAGTCTTTGGCACCACAGTCCCTAGGACTTGTGTATCTGTGAAGCTGGGGTGGTCCATAGTGGCTGTTCTGGGCACGAGGATGCTCCTCAAGAGAGGGTGTGTTGTCCCATGTAGGAATGCTTTGTCTTGCAGCTCTTGAGAGGCAATCTCTGTCCTGCCCCTGTCTGGTGCTGCAGCAGCACTTCCCTGCCCACTTCTGATGTTTAAAACCAATGAAGTAAAAAACCATAAACTTCCTGTTATGTGCATCACAAAGCATGTATTTGATAGCAGCACATAAGCAAATCCAAAGGTTATGTTTTTAAATTTGTAGTGTGGAAAGAACCAAGTGAGGCTGTGTAATGTTATCTTGATGTAAGATGTTACCATGTTGACCCCTTAATTATTTCCTTACAGTTATCTTTTTAAAATTTTAGATTCAGGCCATATTGCACGTTTACCTGTTCTTTTGTGCCTGAATGTGTCCTTTAAAAATATTGGCAGTGTTTTCAGATGTTTTTTCCTGTAATGGGTAAGGCTGATGGCTGTTTCTCATCCCCTGCTGTGCCAAACTGCTGAGACAAGGCTGTTTTTCTGCTACTGATTTAACAGAAAATAAGAAATTAATTTTGTCCTTAGCTGCATTCCATTGCAGAAACTTCCCAGTGCTTTATGAACTGTGAGTGAATTATCACTGCCTCAATACAAATATCTTGAATTTAAGATTAATTGCTCTTAGTTAGACATAAGTAGTTTGCAGTGTAGACATTTGGAGTGATTTCATATAAGATGGGTAAAATGCCTTTTTTTTTTTCCCAGAAACTTGTTTGATTTATATACTTACAGAAGTACAAATATGAATTCTTGGAATCATTTAATTGGAAATGTGATGTATCTTTCAATATGCACTCTGGGGTTCATCAGGCAGCAGTCTCTTGTAATTCTTCCAGAAAGAGAAGGAAAAAAAAAGCATTATTGGTTTTCTTCCTGTTTCTGAACCCCAATAATTTCCCTCCAATCACTGCCCCATATTCCAGCTTCTATCTTCTTGTCCCCAGGGGATTTTTTTTTAAGTGCTCTCAGAAAACATGGCCTGTTCTTAATTGTGCTTTTTCTCTGTAGGCACTGAGTGCCCCTGATTACGGTGCTGCCAGTTCTCGCTGCCTTATGACTAATAGGTCTGCCTCAGGAATCAATCCCACCCACCAGCACCAAACCTTGCAGAGCTGACCTTGAGGCCAACTCTTTCATTTTCATTCTAATTTGTGCACTGCTTTGCACACCGCTGGAGCAGAGTTAAATGTAAGAGGATACATTAACATAGCGGTACAGCTGGACTGGAAATGCACAAAGGTCAGGAAATGGCAAAGGGAACTGCCTAATAACATCCATTTGCCCTGCTGCTGATGCATAATGGCTTTGATTTCCGATTAGCGTTCATTATAGGTATAAATATATGTATATTGTGCCACAGATGTGCAATATTGAGACAAATGCTCTTGAAGATCTCTAGTGTTGTTATGGCATACATCCCTCTGAAATGTTTACACTGGAGCCTTCCCAGGAGCAGCAGTTTGGTTTGTATGCTCCGCAATATCTTGCAGGGAAAAGAGTATCAGTAGAGCATGGAAGCCTGCAATTCCCTTGGGCAAGGAGATGGTTCCTTTGGAGCCCTCGGAAAAAACACCATTCCTGTGCTTCTGAAATAAATAAATGGGCTGCTCCCACAAAGTTCTCTGTGCTCTCCAAGTGCTTTTGCTTCACAGCATTCCCCAATCCCTGGCTTCATGGCTCTCAGGTTGGGTTTTCTGTGTTCAGCAAGTGAGACATTGGATGATTTGGAAGAGATTTTGTGTAGCTCTTTGCACTCTACGGCTTTGTTTACTGGGTATGGCTGTAGCATAAGCTGTGCATTAAAAATCTTTTTTGTTCTGAGCATTACACTAACAATTGTTCCAAAATTCAAATGTCCAAAGGGATTTTTTTTTCTCACATGGTTGTAAATAAACAGGTGTGATAGCTGGGAGTAGGTTGATGGCAGGTGGTTATGATAGCTGGAACCTTGATTAGAGCTTACTTATTAACTGGTTGCCTTCTTACATCTGCATTACCTTGCATTTTATACAGCCAGTTGTACTGTGCCCACAGTGGGGGCCAGTGCAGGTGTTCCCTGGTTGAGTTTGCTGCACAGGTCCCGTGTGCTGTGGTGGTGGGGGCTGCCCGTAGGCAGAAAGGGGGAAATCTGGGTATTTCGTTTATCTTTCCCTGGCTCAGAGTTGGACAGAGAGAGGCTGTACCTGCCCTGAAAGCTGCTGGGTGGTGCAGCTGAGGGGCCCTCTGGGCTACACATGGGGAAAAGATTCCTCCGCAGCAGGCTTGGAGGGGAGGGGGAGATGAGAAGGTTGCTGGGAAGAACAAGAAGCAGATCCTGCTCTCAGTCTCTAGGGCTATAAAGAGCAAGAGTGTTGGCTCCAAGGACTTCACATTGCTGCGGGGAGAGCAAGGCTGGAGGGGAAAGTCCTGCCCTGTAAGGAGCAGCAGCAGCAAGATTCATTAACATACCTTTTTGCTTTCACCCAGCTCTTTTTATTACTTTTCCATCCAACAGAGATGAGTTTCTTGTCCTTCAGACCTCAGCCAGTTCTAGTTTAAGCTCTAATAAAACAGTTTTGCTTACTGAAAGCCCTTTAGACAGGCTCACTTTCAAGTTAAAGGTCTGCCTCAAAGCCCTGGCTGGTGGATTCCCGTTACATCACCCTTAATGACTGTGGGCACTGTCCTTCTCCTGCTCGCCTTTCTGGCCCAGCCTCAGAATTTTGCTCTGGGTATTCACATCTGGGCTGTGGCTAAGTTTTTAAAATCTTTAGGTTGTCTCTCATCCAGCCAATACAGCCTTTCATACAGGCCACCTTATTTCTCTTATTTGTTACACACAATCTTACCTTCTTGAAAGCTGATCCAAAGGCTTTTGCTGTGATAATTTATCACTTTCACCACTCTGCCCTAATGGTTTCTTTTTAAATCTGTCTTGGCTCCCTCTTGTCTTTACAAAACACATAAATAAGCCTTTCAGATGGAGGCGAAAAGCTTATCAGGAGAGCCTTCATCTCTGGTGGAGCAACCAAAACCCTGACTCCACACCTGATTTGCCCCTGATGTCAGACTTGACTACTGGCCTAGTAAATGTTCAGGTAGGTAAGCGTGCTTTGTTCCAAGCTATCTCATTGTCTTGCTCTGTACTTGCCCTTGAAATTCGGGTTGTGATGGTGCTTGCAGACTGACTACATTGGGTCCACTGTTGTGCTGGCTGATATTATCACCTTGTTCCCTTTAATTTCTTCATCTGCCAGCGCTCTGGCGATGGTTTGTATTTCAGCCATGTAGTATCTTTGGTATGAGCAGTAAAAGTTCATCATACTGCCTTCCTGAGCTGCACAAATCCACCTGTCACAGAATATTCTGAGTTGGAAGGGACCCACAAGGATCAGAGTCCAGCTCAGAACATCCTCCACAGGGATCAAACCCACAACCTTGGCATGGCTAGCACTGTTCTCTAACCCACTGAGCTGATCCCGGGCTCTGAGCAGCAACAGGAGCTTAACTGGTGTCAGTCCAAGAGGGGAGATGGATCCTTGCAGATGTTTGAGATGTGTCTCTGTATGGCTAAAGCACCACGCACTGTTCTGGCATAATTTAAAATAATCCCAAAGGAAAAGAAAAACCAAATCCCTAACATCAGCCCTACAGATTCCCAAAAGTTAGTGTGTGGCAGCCCTGAGTCCTGTGGTAAAATTCAGTAATGGTGTGAAGTCTTCCAGCCAGGAGATTCTTCTTGTCCCAAAGAAGGAGACAAGTACCATGGGTTGCACAGGTTGGTGAAGGAAAAAGCAATGTTGACAAGAGCTCTCTGCTTTCCAAATGCCAAACAGCAATAGGGAAAAGAGAGAGGTGTCAGTGAGAGAGGGAGAGAATGTGGGCAGAAACTGAAGTATTTTTTCTTGGTATTTACTGGTTACAGGATTTTGTTGTGTATATTTTTAAAGTCAGTTTTCTTTACAGTCAGATCTCGTCTGTCATTTTCTTTTGTCCACTCCTTCCTAATTTCCCTGTGAGGGATTGCACTTGCATTTTTATGGGAGGGGAAACAAAAAATCCTAGGTTAACTTTTCTGATGTTTGCTTAGGTTAGATGGGCTAAGTGACATAAATAAGAGGCAAGTTCTGCCCGCAGATGATCCTCCAAAAATCTAATTTTGAGTAGAATGTTGGTGTGGTTGGTAGACCTTTAGAGACAAAGTTTTCCAGAGCTCTGTGAAAACCAGCAGGGAGGGGGGAAGTGGGAAAGTGAAGCCTGGGGGTCACTTGGATGGGTGGAAACACCCCTGGAAAGACTGACTGTAGAAGCAGCTGCAGAGGGACTGTTTTGAGGCAGGAACGAGGTGTGTGTTGGTGTTGCCAACCAACATTTGGCTGTTCATTGCTCTTGCTTTATAATTCACACTCTGTATTAGAAATGGGAGTTGAGTGCAGTGTGTATAGCGTTCACACCTCTGCAAAGGAAGAGAGAATAAATATTCGTCTCAAGCCTCTCTATATTATTTTCCATAGGTACGTGTGATGGATCAGGTTGCTTTCACAAAACACAGAGAGAATGTCTTTGCAGGTTTTTTAAGCTGTCTCACCATGACTGGGACTATCACCAGGGCTTGAGGGCTTTAGACAGTTGCATGGAAAGCACACAAAGCTGGTAATAAAATGTGGGATAACTAGTTTACCTGACTTCTTTTCTACTCATTCATACAGCCATGCCTGTATTTTGATGCTATTATTTAATCCAGATAATGATGTGTGGCTATTGTTTCGTTTGCAATTTTTTTCAGCTTGGGGATTTTCTTTTTTTTTTTTTCCCCCCCTCAGATTAATATATTGGTGTAGAATCAACACTGGAAATATGAGAGACTGCAATTTGTGGATAATTTGGCCTTCTGGGTTACTTTAAAATCATGCCATTTGTTCTGTTGGCATCAATATACAGGCAAACAGGAGCTTACAGAATTAAAACACAGTGATAAATTTGCCATTTCCATTAAGACTGCTTAAAGCCATGCTGAAGCTGAAAACAAATGTTTAAGTCTAATTTAATTTTAAGGTATGCAGTTAATTAATACTCTATATCCATTAACATGCAAAAGTGAAAGTGTCTGCAGAACCACTATTCCCTGGAGCAATTTGTCACCAGGAATAAAACGCCTGCCTTTGAACTGCAGCAGCTTTTGGGTAGCGCTGTGAGCCAAGGAACCCACTTTAGTGACCCAGACCAATCCAGAAGAGAGAGCTTCGAGTTTGCTGCATTGAGATGTCACCAGTATAAACCAGCTGTAGTTGGGACAGCAGGTGCTTTCTTTAAGTGACAGCAAGTACCACCAGTGTGAAATCACCGACTAGAGTTCTTCCCAGATTAGGAAAGGGTCACAGCCTGGGTTTGGATTAAAAAAATATGCTTTTTCTATTTCCGTGGGATATCACTCATTACGCTGTGAAGTGAACTCTCTTTGCAAACAGTGAATAAATGTTAGGAGAGAAGCAGCAAGAACACGATGAGGTGCACAACAAAGGCAGCACCGTGTTCTTCGTTCCCCCGTGTGCTGCCTTCCTCCTTCTCTTCCTCTACCTCTGGCACTATTAGCTTCAATCCTGCAGCACTCACTCCAAGGTGTGGCATTCCCACTGCAGCTCTTTTTGCTTATAAACCTTGTTTAAGTGAGGATTTTGGTCAGTGGATTGTCAGCGTTGTTGGGCAGTGTTTGCCAAGTGACAGCATATTCTAGGGGTGCAAAGGTGCCAGCTGAATTCTTTGTTCTCAGTACAGGTTTTGTGTAACAGAATCCTAAGACACACTAGTATGTATGTTACTTATTTCCCCCCTAAATGGTATTAATAAGTAAAATACTTTTTTCAGGATTTACTGTTCTTCTGTGCTACTATAGCCTGAATAAAGCCAGTGTTAAATAACTGCCTGGCTGGACAAAGGAGCTATGATTTTTCTTCTGCTTAATTTGTTTGAGTTCAAAAGGAAGATTTGACTTCTGACCGTGTGAAAAGCATTTCATAGCGTACTGGAAAGCTGTCTGGTTTTGTATCTAACAGGCTTGACAGCCTGGTTGGCAACAGACGGATAATGGAAGGCTAATGAATAATGAAAAGCTGAGTGATTGAAATAGCAGAGCTGCAGGGAGAGAAGAGGGAAAGCGGTGAAGGAAAATGGGAAAAACAAACAGTACAGAAGTAAGGAATAACCAGTATTCTCATCAGTATCAGTGAACGTCTTCACATCAGAACTTAACCCAGTCATAACTTAAGCATTCTCCATCTGCCAGCTCACAAAGGCTTTTAACTTGTGCACATGATGCATTTTGTACTAGTCACTCAACTTGCCTTGAGGAGAGAAGGGCGGGTTGAAATTTAAATATTTTTCAACTGCTCGGATGATGACTACTCTGCAGCAACCTTCCCAAATTCCTAGCAGAGAGGGTGTGCTTAGCATCTCCCAGTGTGCTGCGGAGAGCAGAGCAATGGCACTGGAAGCCACCGGCTGTATGTAGACACATTGCAACGCTTCGTTTGTATTTATACATCAGTGGAGACATCTCTGTTTTGGTGACAGGGTTTTCGTGGTGCTCGCTCTCGAGACATCCAGCAGGGAGGGAGAGCCCTTACTCACTGCTAACCCATGTCTCCAGATGGAATATGGTCTCTAGGGTGACTGCGCCGTCAGAAAGACTCCTCTGCCAATGCAACAGGAATTAGTGGGGATAAGGCTTGACTCCGGGTGTCAAAAGAGGGAAGACTATCTCCTGATGGTACAAGAGGATGGCTCTCTGGTGGTTTGGTAGTCCTGATGTTTGTGTCTGGATACGTGTATTTACATGGAGGAAGCCACTTCCTCTTAATTTCCTTACGCTGCCAGTTGTGGCTGAGCCTGGTGATGCAGGGTGTGCTCTTAAACTTGTTTTCATGGTAAGAATGTACGGAGTAGGAGTGGAGTTAACACTGTGTTTCCTGCTGCCCCTTTTCATGTCCCCCTTTTGCAAAGAGGAAAAGACCTGCTGCTTCCTCCTTGTAACTGAACTGCTTTCCCTGAGCTTTGCTGTCCCTGGAAAGCGAACAATGCTGCCAATGCTCTCCTTTGTTGTTGTCTCTGCAGAATCTGTACCAGAACAGGTTCCTGGGCCTGGCAGCCATGGCGTCCCCCTCGAGGAACTCGCAGAGCCGGCGCCGCTGCAAAGAGCCCCTCAGATACAGCTACAACCCTGACCAGTTCCACAACATGGACATCAGGAGCAACTCCCACGACACCGTCACCATCCCCAGGTCCACCAGTGACACGGACCTGGTCACTTCGGACAGCCGGTCCACCCTCATGGTCAGCAGCTCCTACTACTCCATCGGGCACTCGCAGGACCTGGTGATATACTGGGATATAAAAGAGGAGGTGGATGCGGGGGACTGGATTGGCATGTACCTCATCGGTGAGTCCCCTTGGGCTGCTGGCTGCTCTTTGGGGTTGGAGGTGTTGGGGTGCTGTGGGTAATGGGAACGATGAGCTGCTACGGCTCCCCGGAGAGTCATCTCCAAGTGGGTTTGTACGTGACGAGAACTTCTCCTGCTTCTGAATTGCACTCGCTTTTTCTTCAGCAGAGATACAAAAAGGCCTTCTGTTGGTGGTTTCGTGACATTTCAAGATAAATTTGTTTTAAAGCCGTTTGGATGTTGGGAAAATACCTCATTTATAAAGGCAGTATAATATTTTCAGGGTTTCTTCTTGAGAGTCCTTGAGTAATCTGTGACAGATGAGAGGTTTTACGAGTCAAGAATATGAATCATTTAAAAACCTTGTGAGAATGCCTTTTTCTCTACAGCCACAGGATATTTTGATATGAACAATAATTATAGACTGAGGCAGTCTGGAGTTGTCCCAGATAGTTTTGCTTTTTTTTCCTTCTATTGTGTATTGGAAGCTCTATTGAGCCATGCACATTAGCATATTTTTGGCAACTTTATCTAGTAAATCGAGCTCCATAAGAATAATAAGAAATGGTTTCAATCTGCTTTTACCTGATTGTTCCACTTCAGTGTAAAACTAGGTTTTTTTTAAACCTGGTTTGGTTCCTCTGGAAGTATTCCTGGAGTCTGTATTAACTCTTTGCCCTCTGGTAAATTTTGAATATGGTGGATCAGTTTCAGACACGTTCCTCTGCGTATTAGGGGGGTCTTAAAAATGTGAAGTTCTTAAGTGTTTCTTGAAAACCAGTGGCTTGGTGAGGAAGGCAGAGCCCAGCTAGTGCCCCCAGAGAGGGAAATGTTGGTAAAACACTTTCCTTGCCTATTAGGAGGGTGTGCCTGGCAACTGTAGTTCCAACAGCTTCGTTTCATCATGCTCAGGTAGTGAACCAAAACCAGGTAAAGCATATGATGTTGTGAGATGGGCTTTTGGAGCAGTCAGAGGGGGTATTGTAGGAAGCCAAAGTGGCACTGAAGGGCTTTAGTGGGTGAAACCAGGTGGCTTGGCATCATGTGCTGAAGATATTGGGATCACAAACGGTGGTGGCATCAGGGATGTGTGAGAAGGTACTTGGATAGCAGGTCTGAGCGTGCAGAAGAACCCTGGTGGCAAGGTGTGAGGCATTGGAAAATAGGTTCAGGATATTGGATGGAAGAAGGGGCACATAAGGATGGTTATTTAGGACGTGGAGAGAAAGGGTTTTGGTGAGCCAGGCTGCAGTACTTGTCCCTCTGAGTAACTTCATAAAATACCCTGCTTTGAAAATAAAAGTAAGCTTCTGAAATTTAAATCTTCTAGGAAAAAACCCAGAGACTGGATTTAAAACAGATGCCTTGTGAGCAGTCTGGTTTGGTGGCCTTAAGAGAAAATTCCTTGTATGTTTACAGTTAGGCTTGAAGTGGAACAGATGAGAAGGCAGAGCAGCCCCCAGTTTTTTGGGTTTTTTTGATAGGCAACCTGAATACATAGAGATTTAACTGGGAAAAGTAAAAGTACACCCTGGTATTCCTGCTCAATTTCCCATCTCAAACAGGATACATTGCCCCAGACACCCCAGTAAATTAGCAGTGCCAACTTTGAGGTGTATCCTTGCCCCTGCTGGCTTGAATGCCTGTTGTTTATGACAGTAGTTAATGGCTTGTTCCAAGGAACACCACTGCCAAATGAAAAATTAATAGTGTGTCCAGTCCCAAGAAACCCAGAGTTGACCCTTGATGCCTTTGAAGGTGTTTTGTTTTCAGGCTCTCAGCTTCCCACTATGAATAACTGAGGAAAGAGCAGGCAGCAGCACCCCTCATTCCCTTTTTCTCTTCCTTTCCCCACACCACAAACCTCCTGTAGGATGAGTTTTGGTCCCCTTTAAAGAACATGGGCAACTGTGAAGATCACTTGGGTTTTGGTGTTGGATTCCAAGTGTTTTCCATGTCGAGCTCTGAAGGCAACTGGCACTGTGGCTACATCCACTCTTACAGAGGAGGGTGAACCAGCAGCAGTGGTTCTGCAGAAGCAAACATCTGATGAAGGTGCTTTAGGACAGCCTCAGTCTGGCAAACTGAATGGCCTTGAGTGGCTGTTCTGCATCTCAGTTTGGCTTCGGCAGGGCAGAAGGGAATTCGTGTGGCTGGAGATCACCGCACGGAGCAACGTGGGGACACTGGGGAGGGTTGTTACCAAAGCACACTTCTGACCCGAAATAAAGCACTGATGCATCCTGTTTGTGACCAGCCCATTGGGGTGGGACATCCAGACATCCCCAATGACTTAGATTTGTGTGTGCATCTGCACAGGTTTTAGGAGCCTACACTGCTCTTCAGACAAGTTCCTGATCTTGTGGGTGTGACGTCCACAATGTAAAGTGATATATAACCCTGTTTTGAGTTAGCAGCCAGGCTGGAACAAGAGAACCAAAGAAACTGTGAGCTGTTCCCAGTCTGCTCAGGAGGGGATTAGTGTTGAAGCCTGTTATTACCACTGGTGCGGCAACACCGTGAACTGTTGCATTACTGCAGTTTGTTCTGGTGTTTGTCTCAAAGCCGGATTGTGGATACAGCCCAGTCCTTTTTGTGATTGTTTGGGTTGTTGACTTTTGAGCTGAAATGTTCGAATGTAGCACTATTTAATGTTGTGGCGAGTCATGAGGACCTGGGAAATTATTTGCATCCTTGGGGTATCAGGCAGTGTGTTGTAGATTTTCCTTAAGCCTTGGTGAGGGAGCATTAGAGCTGTTATTTATTATTTCTCTTGTGGAAGCTCCTGGGTATCCCAGGAAGGGACTGTACAAAAGCAGAACAGAAGGCAGTTCTCACCTTAGAGGAGTTTAATCATTTCCACTGTGGCATTTTAGGAGATATCTCCAAATAATTTTGTATGTGTGTTGGTCTTGAAATGCATAAAACTTAGTCTGTTCTCAGCACAACTGCCATCACTAAAATTTTGATGATACCCAATAAACTGCAGGGTTCAGAATAAAGGTGTTCCAAGTTTGGGGAAATACAGATGATATAAAAAGCTTCCAAAAAGAAGAGCAAAAATCATGTAGCTCAAATGCTAGGGCATTTTGCTGTTCAAAGGTTAAAGTAGCCTGAAAGAAGAGGTAAGGGAGTCCTCCCTCTGTGGAAATTCCATCTGCTTGCTGCTCATGTGAAGCAGCCACCGCTCCTTTTATCACAGGGATCTGTTTCTCTCCCCTTCAATCCATTTGCACATTCCTTAGGGTGGCCAGCTGGGAAACAGTCTTTGCAGGAACCAGGTAGAAGCTGGACTTGGCATTGCTCATTAGAAGTAACTTTTGCTCAGGAAATGGACTGGGCAGCCAGTCAGTCTCCTGTAAAACAGTGTGAAAAAGGGTGATCGTGGCAAAAAATAGTATTGAATGTATCCACCCTGTTTGTTCCTGCAAACGTCCATGCACACACACTCCACTTTCATGAAATTTTCCATAGGAAAACTTAGTTGAAGGGAGACTAGTAATATTGACCTTCTTAAAATATGGATGTTATTATTTCAGTGCATTTTAGGATTAGCCATAGTAACATGACCAAAAAAAGGGAATTGGGAAAACAAGCATCTCTGGGTGTTTAAGACATACTGTGCCTTCAGGAGTAGGAATTACATTTAATTCCTGCTAAGCTTGAACTCTTTTAACTTCCTCTTGTATATACTATCCATGAGCTCTGAGCAAAGCAGAGGAACCTTTGCATCCTGTAACAACTCCCCTCAAATGTGCATTTGCCTTCCCTCAAGAGAGCTGCAGTGTTAGGAACATCAGCAGTATTTCAGAAACATACCCACAGTCAAAAATACCTGTGAACACTCTAAAAGAGCTCTCTGAGAAATTGGAACATGACAAAGCTCTGTTGCTATTTAAAAGTCTCTGTAATTTAAGTTTTCTTTGCAGAAAAACTATTTGTAAAGAAAACGCCCATTGAGGAAAAAATTGAAATGAAAACAAAGTTATAAATAATGAAGATAAAGTGTTTGTCTATTTCTCAAAAGAGGACTCTCATTTAGTGGCTACTGTGAAGCAGATGGAATATTTGCAGTTAGTTGTCTCCAGGCTTTCTGTTCCTCCGTTATCTCATTTGCTTTTGCTACTTGCTACAGTACGAGGCCTCTCAGATACATTCACATGGACTGCTGGCAGCTGTCTGTAGATAAAGAGCTATCTTCTAATTACTGCAGTAGCATTTTAGCTGCTGCTGGACTGCACTTCTGTCATCACCTCCATATCTGATGTAGAGGAGCTAATGAGAAATGTTTAAACCAGACTTTGGAAAAAATCATTTGCTCCAGTGTCTGTGGACGCTGATGTTGGGAGTTTATCAGGGGGAATATTATACTTTTCTTACCCATATGAAGTAGGTTTGCTTTCTTTCAATGTTTCTCTATGTGAAAGCAAAACATTACTAAAGGCTATTTATTAAAAATGTATTTATACTCGGATCTTGTAGGGTCCAATTTCCTGTCCATATTTGGCTTTTGACAGAGTAGTTCCTCTGAAATTTGTATAAGTGGGGATGTCTTGACCTAATTAGTGACAGAAGTTTAGCTTTAAAACTTGTTTCCTCCTCTGTTCCCTCCTGAGATGTTCCTTCTCTCCCAAAAAGGCAATTCACCATAATCAGACAAATCTAATAGCTGTTGGTGTATAGACATTTAAACATTTGTTTAAACACTTTCCAAGCTGATTTTAGGCTTAGGTGGCCCGTGTTGCTCTATTCCCCACTGAGACAAGTGGAGAAATCTTGAATCAGAACTGTTTATACAGCTATTTTGCCAAACATCCAATACGTACAAGCAGAAAGTGTCACCTGTTGCCAGCAGAGATGGAAAATGTTTGAACCAGTAATGTTCATATAAGGCTGGGAGTTGTGTTACAGCTCTAATCCCCAACTCAGGTATTGCCTGTTTGGGTGGTTGCTCCACCTCTCTGCTTCAGACACAGCCATCTGTAAAACAAAACTCTTCCCAGCGGCCCGCTTAGAGTGAATTTTGTTGATATTTGGATTTGTTGTGTTATTTGGTTGGTTTGTTGGTTTTGGTGGGGGTCACCCCTCTTTCCAGTCCTTTTATATGGCCTTTGGAAGACAACCCCTCTCTGGTCTTGGGGCTTCTCCTCAGTAGGTTGTCTTGTAGGTGGTCTCTGGCCAGGCTGTGATCACCTCAGGAAGGTAATTTTTGTTTGACACCTGCACTTCTGCTCCCTCTGTAAAACATCACCAGAGGTGCCAGGAGCCAGACAGCTTTCACTAGGCACAGCACTACTTATTTCAGGAACAAAAAAAAGTGTCAGAGGAGCAAACCCGTGATTAAAGAAAGCAATAGGGAGCCTGCACAAGTGCTGAATGGAGAGGGTGTCTGGTGTCACAGGTCCTGGCAGATCCATCCGTGCAGCGATGTCAGTTCTTTGTCCCAACCCGGCCTGCCTTCACCCGGCTGCTCTTCAGTCCAGTGAGAGTGACTTATCAGGCTGAGTCACTTCTTGCCTTTCCCAGTTTCTGTGTCCCATGGGCCACTCCAGCCAGATGAAACCAGGATATGCTGTTTCCAGCCCCACCAAGTGTCACATGAACACGACTGGCTTGTGCATCTGTTCCATTCCTTTACAAGTAGATACAGTCAACCCTTAAATGCAAGGGCCAGCGAGTGTCCCCAACACGTGTGTGGGGCTTCTGGCACATCCTCCCTTTCAGTGCTTTCAAGTTCACCTCTGTCATTTGTGTGGTGTTAGTGTTGTCAGTAGCAATGCACCGAAAATCTGCTGTAGAGGGGTCAAAATCTGCTGTAGAGGGGTTAAGGTGGTCGTGGGGTGTTTACAGTCTTTTAGGGAACTCATGGTAAAGAAGCCTGCAGGTTGCCGGTTCTTTTCCTTAAATATATTTAATATGTGGCAGAGGTGTTTACTGTGTGCCAAAAGATTTCCAATTCTATTTGTTATTTCTCCATAAAATAACGGCTGTGGTATTATGAGCTTCTTTCTAGGTGAATGGGTGGAAAAGAGTTTTCCAGTTCAGCTGTCCTGCTGAATGTCAGGAGAGGGAAATAATGGAGGCAAGGGAGTGCAATGGTTTTGTGCCTTCTCAGTGACTTCTAGGGTCCTTATGCCCGTGGGTAAAGCTGTCTCTGTGCTGTGCAAGGATGGCCCGTGCCACCAAATAGCCCAAACTGATAATGAAGTCAGTAATGATCACCTACTAAAGCATTTCTGAAAAAATCAGTCAGTGGCAAATATTGGTGCACCAAAAGCCGGGGTTTGGCCTCAAAACTTCAAAAGGAGCATAATCCTTGGAGCACATTCTGGCCATTGACATCAAAATGTTCAAACCCTTTTCCTGAAGGTTTAGACGCCTTGACTTTGGGAGTGGCTGACGCGTCATTTGGTTTTAATGTGTAATAATTCTTTCTGCTTCAGATTGGGTGGCTCAGGCTTTAACCCAACCATGCCTGCCTTTCTGTGTGCCCGGAGCAGTTCCACTCAGGAGCATCATCTTCTGCCCTCGGTGACTGAGAATTGAGGCAACTTTGCCAAATTGGTCTCTGTTTTATTACAGTTTGTACTTTTATCTCCCTGCTTTTGTTTGGTCTTTGTCTTGCTGTGTCTTCTTCTCACTGCTCTTCTCCACTCATTGTTCACATTTTCTCCCTCCCAATTTGTTTTTTGTTTGTTTGTTTGTTTTGTTTTTTTAAATGGATAGTTTTTGTGGGATTAAAATAAAACCATTCACGTGCTGGAAAAGAAGCCCATGCAAACCCCTTAGATCAAGGACTAAGCTTGCAGCATCAATGAAGGATTAGGCCCTTGTTATCCCAAGCTCTTCTCCCTAAGAAGTTATAGGAGAGATGCTGACTGTAAATTGCAGTTTATTCATTGCCTGCAGCAGAAATTGGCAAATTAATTAACAGTGAAGTTTCAATCCACAGTGGAGCTTAATATGTAGCTGAAGTCAATGGCAATGTTCCTATTGACTCCTGTAACGATAGCCATTATTTGTGACTACGTTTTTTTTTTGCTGTGGTATCTTTGTAAATAAGAAATTGGCATCTGCATCTTCTCATTACTATTTCTCATTAATAGCTCCTCTTCAGCATGATGACTGCTTGTACTGCACAGCTCTTTGGAAGCATGATTTCCAAGGGCTGGGTTTTGCAATGCTGAGGGATTTGCAAAAGGAAACACTTGCATGGCCTGATATGACTCACTACGAGCTACACTTGTGAATTGTAGAGGCTGTTGTCATCATTTTGTGTCCTTCTTCAAGTGATAAATTTGGTGGTAAGAGTAAACATCAGAAATAAGAAACTTATCCATGGCTTACACTTGTATTATCTTGCAAAATTATTTTATTTTATTGGCATTGTATGAAGGGTCTGGAGCACAAGTCCTATAAGGAGAGGCTGAGGGAGCTGGGGGCGTTTAGTTTGGAGAAGAGGAGGCTCAGGGGACACCTCATCACTCTCTACAACCACCTGGAAGGAGGGTGTAGCCAGGTGGGGGGCAATTTCTTCTCCCAGGCGACAAGTGACAGGACAAGAGGACACAGTTCCAAGCTATTCCAGAGAAGGTTTAGGTTGGACATTAGGAGGAATTTCTTCATAGAAAAAGTGATCAGACATTGGAATGGACTGCCCAGGGAGGTGGTGGAGTCACCAACCCTGGATGTGTTTAAAAAACCCCTGGACGTGGCACTCAGTGCCATGGTCTGGTTGACATGGTGGTGTTCTGTCATAGGCTGGACTCCATCTCAGAGGTGTTTTCCAACCCGATTGATTCTGTGATTTACACCATCCCTTTCCTGCAGCTTTCCATGCCAGTTGCAAAGCAGATCAGCCAGAGCTCGGCCTCTGTGCAGAAAATGATTTTTTTAAAGCATTTTGCTAGCTGTCTTCATGTGTCATTATAGTACCAAAAGCACTTTTAAACTTCAAACTAAAGCAGATTTATCCAGCTGAAGACTCTAAGTCCTTCTGTAATTTCAGGAGTACAGTGTTTCTTTTTCATAACAGGTCAAGACAGGAAGTGTAGCTTTTATTTTTGCACCATAATTGCATTAAGTTTCTAGAAAGCAAGTGGTGTATGTAGTGCTAATCAAATTAGTGATGGATAAGAGACTGGAATAGTGTATCAAATTCAGGCACCTAATTGACACTGTGTTCCTGTTCCGTGCTAAGTATTTGTTTCTTTGAAGGTAGCACGGGTTATTCTGAATTTTGTTGTGGTTAGTCATGGAGAATGGAAAAATAGGCTGGTCCTATATATATATATATCAGCAAAATATTGTTTGAGAGAGCAGTGTAGACTTTTCATTTCTGCCTCTCAAGTCAAACCAAGCAGACCAAACAGGTCACTCAGCTGTTTGTGATTTGAGCTCCATCAGTCCTTCTGGGGAAGAAGTGTTGACTCTGCCTCTCCGTGGGAATTTCAGGCAAGCTCTCAAATGCCAAGGTCCTGCCTGTTCTCCTGACAGCACTTAAAGTCCCCACTACATCTTTTACACATCTCTCAGAGGGGTGGCCTTAATCAACATTTTCCCTATTTCCTCTGAAGAACAGCATGCTTTATGTCAACTGGATACTGTCTTTCATCTGAAAGATAGCTTTCTTTGGTGGCCACGGTTCTTTATCTCTCTCACTAATGCTTTTGAAGTCTGTTGGGATGCCCAGCATGGAAGTGACAGTGCAGAATATTTTTAGCAGCAAAACAACTGGAGGTATCTAGTTGGGTGAGGAGGAGCAGTCCATTCAAAGTGCAGCATATTCCAGATCCTCTCCCATTTCCCTCTTTCCTGAATTAGCCAGCTGTTTGCCATGCAGGGAAATGAAGGCGCAGGTCTGATGGCGAAGTGTTTGCTTTTTGGCCAAGCAGAGGAAGCAGAGAGCTGGTTTAAAGGTTAATCACATCTCACAGATAGAGGGAGGGAGATGCATTACAATGCTTCATTGGAAAAATGTCAAAAGCCATTAGCTGCTGGCTGAAATATATGAAAGGGAACAGCATTAACTCTGCTCTTCGTTTTGTGTGGAGGTGGAACGAGGCATTTCACCATTTACCTTTGGGAATTAAGATGCAACATGTTTTAAAGGTCAGTTCCTTTGCTACAGGGATTTTCAGTAGGAAAAGGAAATCAAATTTGTTTTTCTTTGCAGACTCTTTGTCCTTAGCATACTATACCATCTCTTCACTTACATATGGCATGAATGTTGATAAATGTATGTAAAAGTAGTGCCGTAAACAGCTCTGTATTTCACGTGTGCAGTTTCCTATGTCAATGTGCTACATGCATAATGTCCATGTTCCAGGAATAGCATGCCTGGAATAGTATCACTTGCCAATTAAAACAGGTCGATCAGGCATATTCATACATTCCAGCCTCCTGACGAGTTTCAGCTCCTGCTATTTTTAACTTGCCAGAGGATATTTCTTTCTTATCTTTCACCTCCCGAAAATACATACCTTCAAAAACTGAAAGGGCAAGATTTCCCTTTTGGAGCTGAATGTATTTTTCTAGAGATAAAATGTGTCTGACTTAAAAACATGAATTCCTACTGGACTAAAAATAAGTTCTATTTCTTTGGAAATGGGGAAGTATCTAACCTTTCAAAAGAAACAGGGTTTACAACTGACTGTGAGAGGGATCTACTTACTGGATTTCTAAACCATGACAAATACGTTTTACGTACAAAAATTGGGTTTATATTTAAAGGCTTCACTGCTCCTTCCTGGGGTGACCTGCATATTGCAGAGCTCGTATTAAAATATCCTTTCTGCTGCCTGAGCGTGTGTTTCATCAGTGGCCACTGTCCGTAAAGTGTGTACACATGACCAGCTCCACGTGTGCATCCCTTCCCTGGGCACAGTCCTTCCTGCACACCCCTGTCTCCTGCCCCCGTGGCACTGAGTGCGGATGCTGCTCAGTTGGGAGCAGCTTCTCCCAGCTTTCCTGTGGTCTCACCTGTCAGCTGTAACCACAGACCAGCTTGTTTATCCCTTCCCCTCTGTGCTCTTCCACCCAGCACATGCAGGTGGATGGTGGTCTCGTTTCTCAGCCTGGTTTTCCAGGCTTCCTGCATGTTCTCAACAAAAAGGAGGGAACACCTTTCTGCAGTCACCCCTGCTGTCTCAGCTTGAATAGGGATGTGATTTAGTTTGGGTATGGGCATGTGTCAACATCCCTGTCACGTTGGAGAGGTTATGTGATGCAGAGGGCACTCTGCCTTTGTGCCAGCTGCGGGAAGGGGACAACAGCCCGTGCAGTGGCAGTGCCAGCTGGCCCCCACAGGTACTGTGTGTTAACACAGCGTTTTAAAGCTGATTCTGGGATCTCCTGTGCCTCTAAACTCTGGCCTAAAATGTCTGCAGTTTCTTAATCAAGGCCATCCAGTCCAGCTCAGCTAAACCTTCGTAAGCAGGCGTGGTTTTATAAACAGTATATCATGAGGAACAGTGATTACTCATATATCTTAATAACGTGGCATGTGTTGGAGCATCTCCAGTAGCTTACAGAGACTAAATATGATATATAAATATCAGGATTGATGAAGCCAGAGAGCAGCATGCTGGAGCTGAGGTATGCTCTCAGTGCTCCACAGGATGAGAGCCAGGCAGGGTTCCCAGGCTCCAGCTCAGGGCAGCATTTCAGGATATGCTCACCTTTAAGTATAAAATGTTTTCCCTGCCAGAGCAAAAGGGACTGTTCATGGGTTTGAGTCTTCTCGTGAGTGTATGTGTTTCTACTTCCACAGAATGATGTGGCTCATCCTTAATAATCTGTATCCAGGATGGTCCTATACTCAAGGTATTCCTTAGTAAGTCAAACTCTGAGAGTAACAGCAGTATATTTATCTGCCTTGTTTAATGTAAATTATCTGGAATTTAAGAGAAGACATGACCGGCTATAAAGCAGAGGAAGAGCAGAAATCATACCAGAGGGTTTTACTGCTGAAGGGTTACGGCAGAGATATACTTAACACAGAGCATGAAATGCAGCTAAGGGAAATAATTTCTAACAATTAGCAAGTCAGCAAAGGAAACACTTATTGCAGATAGCATTGCTGTTTATAATTATCCATTGCAATCGTTAATGACTTCTTTAAAAGGATTTCTGTTGTAAATCCCTCAAGAGAGTAGCACTGAACAGTTCAGTGTTGGTACCCACTCACCTTCCCCCTTTGAGAGCACGACTGTGTCAAGCCAGTGGGACAATCTTGATCGGCTCACTGCTTTATTCTTTCAGTGCAAGTGTAGTTTCCTTCACTTTAAAGTCTCCTTTTTTTGACTAATATGATAGTCTTTGAGTTTCTGGGCTGTCTTCTGCTCTGCAGGTGATCACACCATCAGTCTGTCCTCAGGCAGTGTCCCTTGTTGTGTGTGTGGCATTAGCTCTGTTTTCTTGTAGATCCATGTAACAACAAAGGCAATTCATCACAGTGTTTACAGCTGATGTATTTCAATCTCAGATGGAGCTGTTCGCATTTATTCTCAGTTTTTAGGATGGCTAATAATTAATGTAATTGTCTTCAGAACTCGGTCTCAGCACCCACCCAGGACTGTTTTGCAGCAAGGTTGAGTTGGTTAAAGCACATTTGTACAAGTCTCTGCTGAAATTAAAACTCTCCTTATTGCTAAAGGGGAAAGATCCCAGAGGCTGCAGGCAGAGATTGTGTCCTTCAGCTTGGGCAGAGCACAGCTGTGGGATCTGTTTCATCCCCAAAGCTGGAACAGTGAGGACATGGCCCAGCACATCAGTCCGTGGTGATTTTGTGCTCCCCCCAGCCCACTGCCTGTGACCCCACTGCCCTGGGACCAGCTGTAAATGTCTCCATGGCTTGTTTTTGCTGCTCAGTGATGGTCAAACCCGTCAGTGCTGGCCTGCTCTGGTGGCAGCACGTGCATTTTTGTGTGCTTGAAAGGCAGGTGTGAGCCATAGGCTGGTGAGAATAGCCCTGAGCCTGCAGCGTGGTCCCACTGGATGGTTTTGGGGCTGCTGGATAAAGGAGATTCCAGAGCCAGGCCCTTGCCTGGAGCCCGGGATGTGTTTGCTCACATCTGCACCACATGGGGCTTGGGCTTGGGATTGGGCTGCAAAAGGGCTGGTTGAGGCAGCATGGAATGAAACTTGGAAACAGACTGAAAATTCACTCGTGGACGGCCAGAAATCCACTCCCCAGGCTCGTGGACACAAATGTGTGTGTGCAAGGGGGTTACTTCCTCAGCCATGGCCATCCTTAGGGGTTGTTAATTTTTATAGACTATCCCTTTCCTTCTCCGAAGGTCAAGCTGGCAGTCTGACAGCTGCTGGGTGGCTCAAGCACTGCAAGAGGACAGTGTTTTGTTGGTAGCCATTTAGTTTTGGGGGCTGAGGGCTGTGAAGGCACTGGGGAGTGGGATTCTTCCAAAATAATCCTCCCTTGTGGTGTGCTGCAAGAAAGAACCACATCTGCTGTGGTACAGGTGGGTGCAGTACAGACACCTGCGTGCAACTGTTTTCTGGGGGGCTTTTTTAAGGGAAGAGTTGGTGCAAAGGGGGGGATCAGTCTCTGTCTCAGTTAGATAATTATGTTTATTAGGCAGTGGTTTATCCATGTTAAGCTAGATGTTTTTGAGAATTTTGTAGGGATGCGTTTTTAAAAACTAGATTTCCTGAAAATGGGTGATTTTTAAGCAAGTCTGCACTTTGAAAAAATATAAATGAGGGATAAAGCTAATTTCTTGCCATGGGGTTCCAAGCTGCCCTAGCAGCTGTCAAGCCAAAGGCTTGTTTTCAGCCTGACTCTTTGCTGTGCATGTTGCCATAACAGGCCCTTGATGAGTCCATTTCCTTTGTTTGTAGATGAGGTCTTGTCCGAAAACTTCCTGGACTACAAGAACCGCGGTGTCAATGGCTCTCACCGTGGCCAGATCGTCTGGAAGATTGATGCCAGCTCTTACTTTGTGGAGCGTGAGTATTCCTCCAGTTCTCAAGATAATTGAACTGTTACTTTTGTTTTTATGATTGTTTTTATGCCCAGTGTGTCCCCTAGGAAGGGCCAAAAATGTTATCAAAATCTTTGAATGTAGTGAGAGAAATTGAAATTTGAAATGGAAATGCTTGGTGGAATAGAAACCTGCTGTTTCTGCAAGCAAGTTTTCTGGGTGTTGACTTAGTTCCTTTTTTCTTTTAAATGGAGTTACAAACACGTTTTACTCAATTTGCTGCTATTTGGACTGTATCATTAGTAATGAGCTGCATTAACTTCAGTGTGGTATTAAGGCAAACAGGAACTCAGGGGCACAATCTCACTCCAGGAAGAATCACCCTGGCTTTTAGTTGGAAAACTTCATGGTGCATCCAACTTTCACCAGATTCAGGTGGATGGAGAAGTAAAAAGAGCTGAGTTCTGGTAAAGGTGTAACAATGTGTTGCATCAAGGTACATTGATTTAAAAATTAATTGCTCCTCATGGTATTAATATATTACCCAGGGCATCCGGGCAATGCAGTGTAACTCTTTCCCACCCCCTTCACAATGAAAACACAGAAACACTGAATTTGCTTTTGCAAAGAACAGCAAGTTAACATTTCCAGCCCTGACTGTCCTATGTCCCTGACCCTTCGAGTCATTCCTCTTTGCAAAGAATTGCCATGTGCTAATGTGAGTGGAATTCTTGTGCGTCTTTGGAGAACAGAAACAGACGTGGAGAACACATCTGCTGAAAGAGCCACACGTATCCTTAAGGAGCAGTTCAGTGTGAAGAAGAGTGGCATGCAGCAATTTAGTTTTACAATTATACTGAATATTTCCAGTCTCCACTCTGGACAAAATTAGAAGTTCGGTAAAAGCATTTACAAATTGCTTGACAGTCAGGTATATCTGTGTAAGACTGTCTGAATTTGAGAGCAAAGGAATCTTTCGTATAATCTGTGTTCTAAAGGATTTGTGAAGGACATGAGTTACGTGTTTAATCTTTGGCTTTGACCTTAAGTGTCTGGTGTCAGTAAGGATGCTGCATGTAAACATTTTACAGATACTCAGTCCTAGAAACAGGTTGTCTCTTTGCAGGATGAAGCATTGCTGATGCTCTCTGATTCCTAATGTTAAGCTAAATTGAGAATGTTGCTCTAAAGAATTAAGGGAGCTGCTGAAATGTCTACAGGACATACAGGATGCTTATATCCTGTGTTTTGAAAAATACATGGATGGGAAGCTGTTTAATGCATGAGAACATTGGGCTTAGTTATCCTGGTTTGGGGGCAGAAATTCATTGCAGGATCTAATCTTTAAGACTCTAATTTGCAGATGCTTTGAGCCATGGTTGCTGATCCATGAGACTGCTCATACTTTCTCTTAGCTGTTAAAGAAGTGTGGGAAGAAGATATAAAATCCCAGACTGGGTTTGGAAGAGACCTTAGTACCTTGGTTTATTGAGGAAGGGCAGAAGTTTGACCAGGCTGCTGGTAGCTTTCATGCTTAATCCACAACACAAAAGGAAGAGGCAAGTGTGAGAAATGTTTAGGAGAAAACCTCTTTCGGTGGGCCACTGTGCATGAAGGGCTCAGCTGCACAATGGATTATGTCAGTTTAATAGGTTGTCCCCATTAGCTGAGACACAGTAGCTGTTGTTAATTGATTGCATGTACATTCTTCACTTGCCCTGCCGTAAGAAAATGCAAATTAGCATAACCATCTTTCGTTGATGCTTAAGACTAAGTTGTACTACCCCTTAGTTGGGCAGCCCGTGCCTGATGAGTTGCTGCCTCTTGGTAATTTATGCTGCTCCCATTGGGTTGTGAGTGTCGGCCCTGAGATCATCGTGCCACTGTGCCCAGCAAGGACAAATCATTGCCCTGTCCAGATTAAAATAGGAGACAGTGAAGTAGGCAGTAGTAAATAACAGCACATGCAGAAGCTCTTAGAGCCACTTGACTACTGAAGTGGGAAGTTCAAGTGGTGAAGAATGTTGATGTATGTCAATTTTATATCTCTAAAGGTATATTTGAGGGTTTCTGCTCGTTGTTAAGGCTTATATATGAAAGCACACAGCTTTGCAGTTGATTAAATGTTGTGTTAAAAACAACAGTGCCTGAAAACCTGATGTATTTTCTTCCCAAAGAGGATGGTGTAAACGTCTTCCTTCAGACTTTTATTTTTTGGACAGAGATCACATGTTCCTTTTATGTTGCATAGCACACAATATGGTGTGCAGGAATCAGATAGTGATTACCAAAATCAAACTCTGCTAAGAAATGTAGCTAAAGTATATGGTAATTTATTTTCAAGGTAACCATATGTATTACATTGTAATTCCCTTTAACTCGCTATTGATTGGAGTTTTGCTGATTATAGCATTAATTCTCTATAAAACAAAGTAGCTCATTGCAAAGGCAGCTCTTAATTTCTGCTTTAGTTTTTCCTGTAACTGCTTGTGCTTCGGTATTTCTTCACCACATGAGTCAGTATTGACTATTTATCCAGCACACAGTGCTGTGGAAAAGGTTGGGGTGCACAGCTGTGGCAGGAGCTGTGGCAAAGGGGAGATCTCTGCATGGCCAAATCGAGACTCAGCCTTACACGGAGAATTTACACTTTTCAGGCATCCCGTGCAGACTGGGGCGGTGCCTGCTCGTGCAATGTAGAAAGGTTTAGTATTTTTGGTGGTGGTATTGTATGAGGCTTCTTATAGAGGGACTGTGGGAACCATCCTGGCCAAGCTCAGAAATCAGTTTTTCTATTGCCAACAGTTAGTGTAGGACTCCCCACGGCTTGTTTTTGTACCACATTTAAGGAAATTACCCTTATGCTATGACCAGCCAGCCATTTGACATAAAGAGCTTAAAAATACATCTTTGAGCCTTTTTTTTTTTATTCAGAGCTACATGGGGCAACTTGAAAAAAATCAAAGGTATTAAAGAGTAGCTGATTTGCAACAGTGAAATTCCCATTGATAGGAAAAGAGAAGCATTTGGAATGAGGTCGAGAGTTATTACTCATCTCTACATTTTGATTATGGGGGCACATATATTTGAGAGCATTTTGTTCAAAAGCCTTGATGTTCCCCAGTTAGTTATCCTTTCTTTCCTATGTTTTTGAAAACTAATAAGTGTCACAAAATATGACACTTACTATGTAACCCTGTAGTCGTTATAGCATTCTTCAGGTACTTAACAGGTGACTTTTGCATGCAGTAATTTGGGACCTGGAATAGGAGTGAGTAAAGGGAAAAGCATCTGCAAGTTTTATTTTCTTCATGGTAGCAGGTTATCACAATGGAAGTGTATTGAACACAGTTATAATGATAATTACTGGCCAAACCCATCGACCTAGAGGACCACACTGGAGAGTGGGAAGAAGAAACTAGCAGTGTTGTGAGAAGTGCATCAGAGTGGAAGACACAAAGGAAAATGTGGAAAGACATTTCAACCATTTTCTGCCTTAATTGCCCTTCTTGTTCTTTCGTAAAACTGAAATTCTGAACTTTCAGATGCTTCTCTGTTGTTTAAGCTCACCTTTCACAGTATTCCCAGTGGACTGCTCAGCCAAGGGTTGCTTTTTCAGGTATATTTAAAATCTCACTCAGTTAAGAAAATGCTTTCTTTGAGGCAGGGCAATGGTAATGCAAAATAGTTTTCGCTTTTTGGAACATGCCTCTATGTTTTGGGGCAAAGTATGTGTTGCTTTTGAGTTTGCTGGTAGCCTGGATTGAGATCATCTGCAGAGCCCTATCTCTTTTCAAAACAAAGAGAATTCCTTAACACACACCCAGACAGCATTTTCAGATACCACATGCTAAAGTTTGTGTTTGTTTTAGCAATCTGCTTTTTCACCTTGAGAAGGACTAAGATCTTCCCCAGAGGNAAATATCTGGGACCCCTCTTCATCTCCTGGCCTCTCTGGAGGTGTTTTGCTACCTGACAGCTGGGATGTCTGTGTGGCATTCTTATGCAAAAGCTTGTAAAGCAGGTCTTTTTTTGTTTAAATTTGCTGTTATTGTTGCTGCATTTTTAGTTGCAAAGATGGATGATAGGCCTTGCAGAAAACAGCAACGGTGCTCATTTAATCCTATTGACTTGCAAGGAGACAGTGGCGAAAAAGAAATAGGTACAACTGAAGTCAGATCTGAGAGGTCCTGGTATATCTGCAGGTGAAAGGTGTGTGTTCTAGGCTATGGGCAGTGTGTGCCATACGTGTGTGCATTTATGGAATATGTACAGAAATGTCCCCAAACTGGCAATCAGCCCTTTCATCTGGGACTCCCTCTAGAAAATACACCTTTTGCATGTCTTTAGGAGGCTGATGTAAAGGCTACTTTGTACTCTGAAAGTACAAATAGTTGAAGGATGTTCTAACCTGGAATGTTTACAAATAAATGAGGCAGAGTCATATCAACAAAAGCTAGAGTGAAGCTAGAGTATTTAAAAGGTTTTTCTTTTTCTGGAGAGACTGTTGACAAGTCAAGCCCACTAAAATAATTTAATCAAAGAGTTCATGAGAAGAGAAATACAGGTAAGGCTGTTGAAATCCATCCTGATACACCTTTTAGCGTGGCCTACAGTCACACTGCCTGACTTTAGCCTTCCACAGCTGCTAAAACCAGAGCAACACAAAGCATCTTCGACAGTGTGAAGACTGTTTAGCAGAATGGTTAAAGGTGATGGAGAAAAACAGATATGAAGCAATAAGAGACTTGTGCTCTCAAGACTGCTTGTCTCTCTCCCGAGGAAGACACACCACAGTTTTGAGGTTCTTTATCTCACTGCAGGTGTACATCTTGTTGATGCTTTTTTGCTGTCTTCCACCCTACACAGAGTTCTTAAATTCCTCCTCCTTTTCCTCAGCCTGTTACTCTTACAGCAGCTTACTACTCATCCTTGAGCCAGGCTTAGCCTTGGGAAGAGGAGCCCAGTGTGAAACAGGATGAAGGCATTTCCCAGTTCAGGGCTGCTGAGGTTCCTCAAGAACCCTGTGCTTGGGATCTTTCGTTCAGCCCTTTCATCTTTGCTGTTGATGCATTTCCCGTTAGTTTTCCTCCTGCAAAGTCCTTTTGTGCCAGGATTGCAGGGAGCAGCCTATCATGCGTGGAAACATTGGCCAATCCACAGGAGACATTAGGCGGCTCTTTCTCAGCTTCCTTCATGGGTGCACTGTGGTAGCTTAACCAAGAGACTTGTCTGGAAATCAGGGTTTTCTCAGCCTTTCTCTCTTTGCACAACTCGTTTTGACACTTGGGCATGTTTTGTTTGTACTCTGGAGGTCAGGGCTGTTTGTTCTTTCCTTGGCTGGCACATGGGGAAGGAGTTGATTGTGTTGCAACATAAATGCTTGGTGACACTGTGCTGGGACAGCCTTGCTGGGCCCTACACGACCTGCCCCGTGATTTTCAGGGCAGTACCTGAAGAAATGACCAAGCCTTTGCTTGCACAAAGCTGAGATTGAAGTGAGAGCTTTGATAGGTTGGTAAGAGGAGTTTCAGAAAGCGCTCTCAAGGTGAACTGCAAAGCTTTAAATGAGAAATAATGCCTAAACTTAGGCATTGATGTCAGAGCAAGTCTTTCTCACTAAGCTGTAGTTCCCAGTCCCAGAGACCACAACGTATGTGGCCTCTTCTCTCAGCCACTTAACCTTCACAGAGCCACAGGATGTGCTGAGCTGGGAGGGACCCACAGGGATCATCCAGTCCAGCCCTCAGCCCTGCCCAGGACCATCCCCGGGAGTCACCCCCTGTGCCCCAGAGCATCACCCAAACCCTCCTGGAGCTCTGGAAGCCTCGGGGCCGTGCCCACTGCCCTGGGGAGCCTGAGCAGTGCCCACCACCCTCTGGGGGAAGAGCCTTTCCTGAGATCCACCCTGCCCCTGCCCTGACACAGCTCCAGCCCTTCCCTGGGTGCTGTCCCTGGTCCCCACAGGGCAGAAATCAGAGCCTGCCCCTCCTGAGGGAGTTGTAGGCTGAGCACAGACATTGTGTCANGCAGCATCATGCTGGAAGCAGAGTATCAAACTGGCTTATCCTTACAGTGATGGGTAAGGTTTTGGCACTGGTCAGGGTTGCACTGGAGACAGCCAAATATCTGGGACCCCTCTTCATCTCCTGGCTTCTCTGGAGGTGTTTTGCTATGCTCCTGGAAGGGTTTTTTTGGATGGTGCTGTCTAGAGATTTGGTGGAATTGCCCTGGAAGATGTGTTCCTTCTCTTTGCTCCACTGCACCCTGTGCTTTCCCCTTGGGTACTTTCACTGGGCATGTTTCTGAAGCTGCTGCAAGCCAAGCGAGTCTCCACTGGGTTCAGTGAGAATCTCTTGCATGCAGGGTGTGTGCCATCAGCCCCAGCACCCTCTGTGTGCCACCAGGTACGGATCGCCCAAGTGGTTTTACCTTTGTAGGAAAACAGAAAGCAAATTCAGTGAATTTGTGAAGCAGCTGGGTTTGGAAGGGTATCGGTACGTGCATCAAAAGGTTATATTTATTCCAGAAGAGTGGCAAGGTGCTAGGCCTTGTTTCAGTTTTCTCATTAAATGAATCACAGTTATAAAAGGACTACATTAAGGTTTTTCGAAGTAAGGATATAAGTTCAGTTCATGGGTACAGAATTATTCAGGAGACAAGGAGGCTGTCTTGGTTTGAACACGTCTGATGAGGGAGGGGATGGGGCCCCCAAGGATACGAGTCTCTGAGCAAAGTTGCATCACAGGGGCTTACCTGAGAGAGCAAGCTCAGAAAGCAGTTTATTGACCATATGCATCTCTAAAGTTCCTAAAGAATAGATCAGTGTTAAAAATTTACTATTTCTAATTTTACAAGACTTTTACAAATTTATTTTTTTAAATGCTGTTAAAGCATATCATGGAAGGCACGAATCAAAACAGAACTGGAAGCATACGTATTAAAGATAAGGTTTTGCTCAGTCTGTGTAGGCAGTGAGTTTGTTTCACATCTCCTAGAAAGGCTCTGTTATAATGCTCTGCAGCAGTGAAGCACCTGAAGGGCTCTCCGACATCCAGCGGAACGCAAGAAAATCTCAGTGTAAAGGGGATAAATCCTTCAGGTAATTCAGCAATTTGTTTGCAACACTGCCATGTTCTTGTGTGATTTCAGCCAGCCACTGTTTCCCATCGCCTTCTGGTAGTTAGGGCAATATTTATCCCACTCGTTGTTTGGAGAGTTTTATTAGACAAAGCTGATTGGACCTTCCGTGAGGAAGGCAGAATTGTGTCTGGTGCAGCACTGTAGTAACTCATCCTGCTTCTGGAAAAGTGCACCTACGATGCAGGAAACCTTTTGCTAATTGGCTCTTCTCATTAACTGGCTGGTAAATCCAGCCCTGGTGTTCTCTTACTCATGGTCCAGGCTTTCCTACTGCAGGGACTGCCAGATGTCAGCAAAACCATTTATACCCAGAAGAGAGAGTGCGAGGTCAGCAGGGGTGAATTGCTGTCTCCCTGCAGGGTTCCAACACTCCTGCCCAGCAGAAACGTCTTTCTGCAAGGTCTTTGATGTTGGTAATAGAATCTGGAGAGCCTCAAACAAGTAGTGTTTTACACTTTCAAGCTTTTCTCCAACCCTTTCAGTATTTTGGATGTTCACTTTACCCCATCAGTAGCAGGTGTAATTTCTTCCGATATCTTAGTGCTAATAGCTTTTTATAAAAAAAAAAAAAAACACCAAAAAATAACCCAACAAAAACCAACCTCGAAATAGTTTTGCTGTAATGGTTTGTTAATTAAATTTAAGTAAAGATGCTTCTTTCTGTCCTTCCCCTTTCATTAAATTACCTGTGCTAATGTCATTATGCATTCTCTCACTGAGCATTGTCCTGCCTTCTCAGAGTAGACAGGAGTGTTTATTCCAGACCTTTCCTTTTCCCTGGCAGCAGAGGCTGCTTCTGAAGTGGTAGGAAGCAGAGACATGGGGAGGTGACCTGTCACTCACCTGGGGTGATCTGTCACAGCTCCCTTGGAGCTCTGGACTCCCTCGAGAGTAAGAGCTACAGATCCACAGATTGCTGCTCCCTCGGGATGATCGCTGTAAGAGAGAGGCTGAGAAGTGGTTCAATGCTCTTGGGCTGTCTGGCACAACTGCTGGCTCAGGAGCACCTTGCTCTAGACCCTGTCTGACCTTAAATGTAAATGTGTCTTGGCCCTGAAATCTAAAAGTGGAACAAGTCTCATTTTGTTTTCAGAGACGATCTTTCTCCAGGTTTTATTTTTCCTCCTGACCCATTTCTTTCTCATGTCTGGGATACCATACAAGTTGCTTTCATTGAAAGGGCCAAAAAGGAAATGTTAACCTTNGCCTGCCCCTCCTGAGGGAGTTGTAGGCTGAGCACAGACATTGTGTCAATGCATTGGAGATTGGACATCACCTGATTCCAAAGGAAGTGGTCAAGAAGTTGCAGTAACATTTACCTGAAGTTTTAATGCTGATTATACTGAGCTTTGGTGCTTTTGGGACCTGGTTTGGATGTGCAGATCTGTTCTTGCTCGTCAACATTCAGACCGTTTTGTTTTGTTTCTGTGGGGTTTGTTATCACAGTAATGTCTAGTGTCTGCTGTAAAGAGTAGATCTTTTCTATGTACTAAGATAATTTCTGTCCTAAAGAGCTCGAGTCAGATGCATTAAATGCAAATGTTTGAGACTTACCTTCAAAGCTGTGATACGAAGGATAGATTAATAGATGAGAGGTGGAAACAGAGGCACAAAGTGAAGAAATCACTTGTCAATGCATGGGTACAGCTTCAGGTAAGACTTCCATTTCCATACTCCCTGCTTAGTTTCTCCTCTGGTAATTTTAGGCCACCTCTAATCTGTCTGCAGTCTGAACTGCTGGAATTTACTTAAAAGTTGTACCCTGAAAATAAATGTGTCCTGTTCTTCCTTTTGTTCTTTAAGGAACAGAGTTCCTGAAAGCTCTTCTGCTGGAGAGAGGGGAGAGGTTTGTTGTGGCCTTACTGAAGTTGCAATGAGCCTCAAAACAGGTGGTAATGAAGAAATCAGATTTTTTTCTGCTTTTGTTCTGTTCCATTTTTTATTTTTTAGCCAGCTGTGAGCATACTGGATCTGCTTGTTGTTTTCTTTCCCAGAGGTTGTCAGTTGAGGGACAGCAATAACCCTTGCAGTCCAACAACCCGACTCTTGCCTGGTAAATCCTCTGACCAGGAAAGACAAATATCGTGGAGTCATCTCATGGGCTGGCCGTAAGGTTCCAGTCCTGCAGCCAGACTTGTCCTGCATGTGGAGGCAGAAGGGCACTGTTGTGCCAGCACTGCTGGGTGACCTCACCTCCTGGATGTACAGGCTCTAGGGGGTCAACCCCCAGCTTTGCCTGGAGTCTCGTGCCCCAGAGGGGCAGAAAAGAGCAGCCTGGTGAGCATACCTGGCCCCCAGGTCAGGTGCAAGCCGGTGGCAAGTGGTACCCGAAGCACCAGATGTGCCTCCCGTTGTGAGATTTTGTATCTTGGGAACAAGATGCCTGACAAGAAGGTGGAGGGAGGGGAGAGTCACAGCCCTTTTCTTTTCTTGTTTTCATTGATTGCATTTTCTTCATCCCCACTATCAGTTTTTCCTGCGCCTATCTGATCAGTCTCTAATTTGACTAATTTTCCTAACTTGGGAGATTTGGGAAGACACAGAAAACTGTGACTTGGGAGGACACACACGACATTGACCTTCTTTCAGGCTTGTTTGCTCTTCAGGTAAGAGGGGAGTTGACAAAGGGTTCACATTTTCCAAGTAGGAGCTTGTTGCTTAAAAACCTTTACAGGAAGGCCTGGGGAACATCCAGTAGTGCTGCCACTGCCAGGAGGTTGAAAAGAGGTTATGTGGTCTTTGAAGATGTTCCTGCTTGAATCTGTCCGTGCTCCAGCACAAAAATTTGGGGGCAGCCATCATTTCTGATCTGGTCTGCACCACTCCCTCTTCTCCACATCCCACTGGAGATACAACCTTCAGTGCTTCTGGAGTCACTTATTGATCATGCTTATCGCTCCCCAGTGCAGAGTCATTTAAGTAGAAGCCACAGGTCTGCTCTGTGCCTGGCATTGTGCTGTGGGAGGGTGGTCTGGAGAAGTCTACAGACATGTTCATTTTGGTCTTCCAGTCCTGTCAGAACATCCTCGGCCACGTTGTGCTTGCTTTAGGGTCAGCACTCCTGCTTTGGTGTCACCCAGTATACCACTGACCACATCATGCGCTTGAGGTCATGGAGACAGATTCCTGAAATCCAGTAGTGCAGCCAGTAGCTGGATTTTTCTCACCTAACCTAGTGCTTGATAACTGCAGAAACAGATCCCTTTGCTTTGCTGCTTTGAACTTTGGATGTTAGTACTCTGCACAACAGGTGCTGAAGTCACGGGAAATATGATAATGGATCAGTATAACTCAGATGGTGCTGGTTTGTGATTGACAGTCTTTCTGCTATTGACAGTAAGAGATTACAGTGCCACCTCTGACTCACAAATCAGTCTTTGCCGCCGTTAAATGCTTCTGGAAGGGTTTTTTTGGATGGTGCTGTCTAGAGATTTGGTGGAATTGCCCTGGAAGATGTGTTCCTTCTCTTTGCTCCACTGCACCCTGTGCTTTCCCCTTGGGTACTTTCACTGGGCATGTTTCTGAAGCTGCTGCAAGCCAAGCGAGTCTCCACTGGGTTCAGTGAGAATCTCTTGCATGCAGGGTGTGTGCCATCAGCCCCAGCACCCTCTGTGTGCCACCAGGTACGGATCGCCCAAGTGGTTTTACCTTTGTAGGAAAACAGAAAGCAAATTCAGTGAATTTGTGAAGCAGCTGGGTTTGGAAGGGTATCGGTACGTGCATCAAAAGGTTATATTTATTCCAGAAGAGTGGCAAGGTGCTAGGCCTTGTTTCAGTTTTCTCATTAAATGAATCACAGTTATAAAAGGACTACATTAAGGTTTTTCGAAGTAAGGATATAAGTTCAGTTCATGGGTACAGAATTATTCAGGAGACAAGGAGGCTGTCTTGGTTTGAACACGTCTGATGAGGGAGGGGATGGGGCCCCCAAGGATACGAGTCTCTGAGCAAAGTTGCATCACAGGGGCTTACCTGAGAGAGCAAGCTCAGAAAGCAGTTTATTGACCATATGCATCTCTAAAGTTCCTAAAGAATAGATCAGTGTTAAAAATTTACTATTTCTAATTTTACAAGACTTTTACAAATTTATTTTTTTAAATGCTGTTAAAGCATATCATGGAAGGCACGAATCAAAACAGAACTGGAAGCATACGTATTAAAGATAAGGTTTTGCTCAGTCTGTGTAGGCAGTGAGTTTGTTTCACATCTCCTAGAAAGGCTCTGTTATAATGCTCTGCAGCAGTGAAGCACCTGAAGGGCTCTCCGACATCCAGCGGAACGCAAGAAAATCTCAGTGTAAAGGGGATAAATCCTTCAGGTAATTCAGCAATTTGTTTGCAACACTGCCATGTTCTTGTGTGATTTCAGCCAGCCACTGTTTCCCATCGCCTTCTGGTAGTTAGGGCAATATTTATCCCACTCGTTGTTTGGAGAGTTTTATTAGACAAAGCTGATTGGACCTTCCGTGAGGAAGGCAGAATTGTGTCTGGTGCAGCACTGTAGTAACTCATCCTGCTTCTGGAAAAGTGCACCTACGATGCAGGAAACCTTTTGCTAATTGGCTCTTCTCATTAACTGGCTGGTAAATCCAGCCCTGGTGTTCTCTTACTCATGGTCCAGGCTTTCCTACTGCAGGGACTGCCAGATGTCAGCAAAACCATTTATACCCAGAAGAGAGAGTGCGAGGTCAGCAGGGGTGAATTGCTGTCTCCCTGCAGGGTTCCAACACTCCTGCCCAGCAGAAACGTCTTTCTGCAAGGTCTTTGATGTTGGTAATAGAATCTGGAGAGCCTCAAACAAGTAGTGTTTTACACTTTCAAGCTTTTCTCCAACCCTTTCAGTATTTTGGATGTTCACTTTACCCCATCAGTAGCAGGTGTAATTTCTTCCGATATCTTAGTGCTAATAGCTTTTTATAAAAAAAAAAAAAAACACCAAAAAATAACCCAACAAAAACCAACCTCGAAATAGTTTTGCTGTAATGGTTTGTTAATTAAATTTAAGTAAAGATGCTTCTTTCTGTCCTTCCCCTTTCATTAAATTACCTGTGCTAATGTCATTATGCATTCTCTCACTGAGCATTGTCCTGCCTTCTCAGAGTAGACAGGAGTGTTTATTCCAGACCTTTCCTTTTCCCTGGCAGCAGAGGCTGCTTCTGAAGTGGTAGGAAGCAGAGACATGGGGAGGTGACCTGTCACTCACCTGGGGTGATCTGTCACAGCTCCCTTGGAGCTCTGGACTCCCTCGAGAGTAAGAGCTACAGATCCACAGATTGCTGCTCCCTCGGGATGATCGCTGTAAGAGAGAGGCTGAGAAGTGGTTCAATGCTCTTGGGCTGTCTGGCACAACTGCTGGCTCAGGAGCACCTTGCTCTAGACCCTGTCTGACCTTAAATGTAAATGTGTCTTGGCCCTGAAATCTAAAAGTGGAACAAGTCTCATTTTGTTTTCAGAGACGATCTTTCTCCAGGTTTTATTTTTCCTCCTGACCCATTTCTTTCTCATGTCTGGGATACCATACAAGTTGCTTTCATTGAAAGGGCCAAAAAGGAAATGTTAACCTTAAAAAATGATCTTTTTTTTTTTTAAAGAAAATCATTTGCACCATAGGAAGCAGTACTGATTTTGATTTTGAATTACGTTGCTGCAGTGTTCCAAACAGAGAGTAGAGGCTTAGAAATAAGGTGGGCAATGCGTGTGCTTTTTCTGCTCTGTTAAAATAAGCCTTTGTTTGGAACACATCGAGGGCTGTCCAGGCTTGTATAGATTTCAGTCTGGGTTTGTCTTCCTAGTAACTTGCTGTTTATCCAAACTGCTGATTTTCCGTAGGGTAAAATGGCTTTATAACCTGGCAGCTCTGGTTGCTCCAATGATACCTGGGAAGCCACAAAACCGAGGTGTGAGTAACGTCCTTAGCAATACTTGGAACAGCAGATTTACACCAAGAACTGGTATGCCTACAGTGAGTTAGATTCACTGCCTGCTTAATTGTTAGACAAGATTTAAGGGTGAAAGAAAATACTTCTTTAAAACAGAATACAAGTGCATTATTAAGATTTTGCTTTACACCGAGGAATTCTCCTTGGCTTCTGAGGTGTATTAGCTAAATGTTTATGTCTGACTTTCAAACCCCACAGTCCATGCTCGCCTAGAGACCTCCACGCTGTGCGTTTTCCTTGTTCCTGTTGATAAAGGTGTTTGCCTGAGGTGGAACGAGCCAGCCCTGCTCACTTACAAACACTAATAACACTTCCTTTGGTTTTGTTTGTCACCGTGGCATCTCATGGTCACGGGGAGAGATGAACCTCTTTCCTTCCCTCCACTTGCCTGGGATCTCTTGATTTACATCTCAGTGATGTTCTGTAATTAGCAGGCTTCTGGATTCAGGCTTTCAAACGTTTTCCTGTTTACAGGATGTCATGATGAGCTTTATGAGATGCCTGTGAGGAATCTTCAATCTACATAGCTAACAGTCACAATTTTCTTTTCCCTTTGTGAGCTGCACGAAGTTTATGCGTGGCATGTCACAAAAATGAGTAATAAATTTTGGTACCAGTGTACTTTGGCTTTATCCTTTATTTTCTTCTTTTCCCTGACTCCTCCTTAGATTTTGGAGAACCTGCCTTGTATTGAGGTGAAAATGTAAAATTCTCACGCTGCTTTTCCATTTGAATTTCTGACTTTTGAGGGAAAGAAAATGAAACATAACAAGGAAAAATCTCGTCTGCAGTTACGTTGATTTCCCTGGTCAAAGATAAACCAAGTTTCCCATGATTTCTCCCTCATCAAGGCAGAAGGTTCATAGGCAGGGTCAATTCAAACCCATGCCAGCGTGCAACCACGTTGCAGAAAATGGTCCTTTTTCAAAACCATTGGCAAAACTATCAGTGCTGGCTGTCAAATCCCCCTTGCACTCAGTAGCGGAGCAAAGCTCCTGTGTGCTGTGTATATTATCCAACACCATCAGGGTGGTTGTGTCTGGGGAAGGCACAGGGGAATAAGCCAGTGGTGGTTTGTGTGTCGTGAGTCTTTCAACAGCTGTGAGCAGCTGTCCAGAAGGGGCTTCCAGTTGTGCTCTAAAACATCTCTTTCAAAAGATCCCATCAGAAACACTGGCTCTTGCAGAGCAGCTCTGGGGTCAGCAGGATCTAAACTTCTCCAGAATTGAGACAGTGAAATTCTGTCCCTGCTGCAGTCAAGAAAACTACCTGTCAATTTAAACAGGACAAAAATTTCACTCAGAAGCGTCAGAATTCGCTTTTTTTAAAATGATTAGCTCTTCCCCAGTATATATTTATAGAAACACATGAAAATTTGATATAATTCCCTTTTTCTCTTTGCATTTTTACAAGAAGGAAAATTAACCAAATAAATTGCTTCTGGGATGGACTTTTTTATGGTGGTTTGAGGCCAGTGCATGGACGTCTTCAAAGTGAGCTGTGAAACCATGAAAACTGGGTTAATAATGAACCCCCAGCACAGCCTGAACAGTAGCACTGCTGGCTGGCACCTCTGTAATTACTGCTTCTCTGTGAAGTGTGCTGAGCTTCTGCAATGGATTAGAAATCCCATATTGTGCTTTTTTTCTGTTAGAAAATGACTCAGTGAAAGCCTTTTCAATACATAGAATACGTACAAAGGTAAAAGTTTCTGCCTCTGAACTAGCCTTTCTATGTTTTGTTCGGTTTGGAAAAATAGATTCTGGCTTTGGCTTTAGCAGACCTATTTCTTCTTCTGCATTTCAGAAATGTGTTGCATTTGAGATGCAGTGACATGCCAGGTAAGGCTGTGACAAGCATAAATGATGTCTCTGTCCTGTTACAGGTCATGTGCTGTGGAATAGCAATGCAATTGGTAGTGCATTAAACAGATCCTTTTGTTTCCTTTTCCTGGCTATGTTCAAACAAAAAGATTGCAGGAGCTTTAGAGATATTTTGGAGAAGAGCAGCAGGACTGAGTGACGTGTGGATGTGCAAGGGACAGATCACAGCTGAGAAGGCTGCTTCTTTTGGGAGCTAAATGAGAAGAGGGAGGTGTGCTCTCTGTCCACTGAGAGCCCACCGAGGGGGAGTTTTTCTGTCGGCTTTAACAAGATGAATCAGACTTTTGACGGCTGGTGTGGAAGAGGCATTCAGTCTAGATAGTGGGAAACATTTAAGAGGATAAATTAAACACAGAATTTTGAAGCAGTTTTTGTCCTGCAGTGGACTAGAAGTTACTTAGTCCTTGAAAACACTTTAATTTTAGAAACCACAGCTTGTCAAGGCTGACATAAAGATTCCTGCATGCTGGCAGCTGACTCAAAGTAGTATCTGCCAGCCCTCCCTTAGGTCGTGACAATCACATTATGGTAGGTATGTTCTCTAAGCCAGCAAGGAAGTGGAAAAATGAACCATCAAAGCTATGGAGCAACACTGGAAACACATTTTGGAGCCTTGGTGTGACTCTCAGTTGGATATCCATGACAGCACTGTACAGGTGGACAGTGTACATGCACATGTGCTGCCTCTGACAAACCAGATGGACATGGTGAAAATGCACATTTTATGCTGGCCTGAGGCTTCAGGTGTGGAATATATGTGTGCTGGTAAAGGATCCCTATTTGACAAGCACGAGGCTGGGTATGTCGTGTGTGTGGATTAGGATGGATCCATTAGTTTATGTGAGGGGATGTCAGTTCACAGCAGGTGAGAGCTCAAGTGTTTTGGTTTTCAGACTAGAAACTCTCAGAGGTATTAGAGGAAAAAAATAAACCTACATGCAAAACTATTGCAAACACATCCTGGAATCGTTCTCTCTCCTCTTAAAACTGAAAAACTGAAACCAGGATGACAGCTTGTTCCTCTCCTGTGGCTCTGTTTAATACCCTTTCTTTTTCTGCTCTTCATGCTGCCAAAAAAGACATATTTGCTGGTGCTAGCAAAAAGGATACCTGAATTTACAGTATGCTTTTTATAGGTTCTGTTTTGACCTGATGAGTGAACTAAAACATGATACTTGCAAATACTTTTGTATGACTTCTTGGAATTGTGAGTTGTATTTTAAATCAGAAAAGCTACAGAATCGTGGATGGGATGTGGCCTGGATGTGCTTTTGAACATCTCAACAAATGAGTTTGGTTTCAAGAGCCAGTTACAGCTACAGTTCCTGTGAATTGTTGAGTCCCCCTCCAGAGATGTAAAGGAGCTGTTTGGTTAAATTACTGTTATCATATATATATATATCTCATATATACTGCTATTGTACATGACCATTTGCTTCCCCAAAAGAGCTCTCCCTCCACAGTAGGCACCTACAGCCAGCCAGTTAGACCAGTAACTTCCAGTCTCACTTTCCGCTTCTTCCCTCTTCCTTTGGGATGACTGGGAAGGTGCCAAACACAGCCTGAACTGCCCCAGTGCCTTGCTCTCTCAGTGGGATTTGTAACACTAGGAGTGACGGGGCTACAGCCCAGGAGTTTTAAAGTTCAAACCTGTCTGTGGTTTAAGAGAAAACAAGTGCAAGGTAGGTTCAAACAAACAAATACTCTAAAAGACCCTGGGAAGATAGTTTTCAATTTTAGTGTGACCTGATTGAGTGCAGCTTAAGCAAGAAGGAGAGCTAAATCCTGTGATGACCCGCTCAGTCCAATCCCTCCAGGTGAGTAGAGAAGTAGTGCCTTACCTCTAGAGAGGCAGAGTGACCGCCTGCACCGCATCCCTGCTGGGAATTTACCTCTTTTCCCAGGTGCTAATACACTTGTTAGGGCCCCTGCAGAATGTGGTCATGAGCACTGCTTTCCAAGCAGAGAATACTGTTCTGTCAGTGAAGAACAGCCCTGTAGATATGAGAACTGGCTTATGGAAGGACTAGCAAACACTCTGTCTCTCCTTGGGCTGGCTTGGCAGAAGTGTGACTTTCTTCATCTTACAGAGGAGGAAATTAAGTCATGAAAGAGTGAGACTACTACAGTGAGTCAGTGGCAGAGGTTCAAACAGAGCCAGGCTTCCTGGTGTCGAGGCATTTCATCTGAATGCTCATGTGTTTCTGCCAGAGATGGCAAAGTGGTGGCCCAGGTTCTGCAGGACTCTTGAAGACTTCAGCCCTCCCTCAGGCACCGCAGGCTGGCATCTGTCCTAAGGACTGCAAGGAGGGGAAAGACAGATCATTTTTGTTTTTCAAGGTTGCTGCATGAAGGGTGTAGAATCTCTTGCTTGGGTCTTGGTAGGAGGCATGACTGAGTGCTAAGATTAGGATTAAGTGTTGTATTTTATATGTTTAACTGGCAAATTAGGGGAAAAACATATAAAATACACTGAAGTATAAGTTAGGAGTAGTACATGCTATGAATGTGTTAGGTGATTCAAAGGAAACTTATTCCAGAATCATCCTTTCTCTACTATTACTCCCTTTTTTCAGACGTCCTTTGCCTCAGCTTTGGGTTTTGCCTGGGTAGTGTGCAAGCTCATTTCTGCAAAGCAGTGTTTTAGAAATAGTGGGGGTTATCTGCAGTCTGGGTTGTGTAGTCATCCCACCGTGTGTTGTCACAGAACAGCTGACAGACCTTGCTTAGCCTATTGTTGATTTGCATTTGGGTTTCCTTTTCACAAATCCCACGGGAGTGAAGCGTGCTGTGGTTGGAGAGCTTGGCCTTTGCTGTAAAAAAGTTAGTAATGTCACCTGCGTGTCACCTGTGTGTGTGACTGCAGCAGCTTCAGCTTGGAGGGGCTTGAACCGAGCCAGGAGTTGTGGCTGCCGGGATGGCAGCTCTGAAGGTTTGCCAATGGCAGCCCCTGCCAGGGAAGGGAACATCTGCAGCTGGCACTGCTGGCACCCCTGGCACTCCTTCACCTGCTCCAGCAGTGACGTGCGAAGTCAGGGAGAATGTGCCAGCCACCTTCTGGAGGCGGGCATGCTGCAGTCTGTGTAGTTTTATTGTCAATAGGAAGGAACAGTGATGTGAAGACCGTCAAGAAGCACATCTCCCAATGTACTTCTTGATAAATTTTGCTGGACAATAAACCTTCCACACTCTGCAGTATCTGCCGAGGATCCTTTGTCCCCTTGCTTGTTAAAATTTGATATTTCCATTCCTTGTTATTTCACTCTATGTCACAAGATAGTGCTTTTTTTAACCTGCACAAATGCTGCAGCATCTGCTTCGTAGTAATTTTTCCCCAGAGTTCCATATTTTTACTGCACTTGAAAACAAATGCCCTCATCCAATGCGCTCAGCATTAAATTCACAGGTCTCTGTTACAGTCAGGATATTTTATCTTGCCCTTCAACGTCGTGTAACCTGTTTGTAGCACCTTCTATTTGGTGGTATCAAGTGAGATACTTTTGGAATTGCTGGGTTTTAAAAGGCCGCATTTCATTTTGTGATTACAGCAATTTTCTTCCCTAATTATTAGATTGAAAATAAATGGTGAACAGAAGTTGGTATTTTAGAAAAGGAAGAAAAAAAAGCTGTTGAAATAGGAGTTTGCAGAGGGAGCTTTAAATTGAGAAGTAGTAACAGGTATAATAACTTTCCTTGCAGCTTTTTGATGTTTTCCTTCTAGATAACTCGTGCTTTGTCTTATAAAATCCCAGGAAACTTAACACTGGGCATGTAGCAGTGGCACCTAATCAAAATGCCCCTGTGAAAAAGAGTTTTCTGAGTGGGTGAGCAGCCATATGTGAGCCCTCTCAAGCCAAAACAGAAGAAATCATTCCCTGTAGAGTGGCTTAACCAAATTACTGCTTCTACTGGTGAAGTGGTCAAGTGAGTCCCGGGTCTCATGGTATGCTTCCCACAGAAGGTGACCTTGTGGGCAAGCTTTGGAAGGGCAGTTTGATGGGTTTGTCCTCCAGAGAGGCTCAGAGCTGTATTCCAGCATCACATACAGTTGTGGATCCAACTGGAGTCAAAAACAGAAGTCAAATTCATTGTTTCTGCTAAAGCTAATTTTTCTAATGAGAAGGTTTTTCCTTCTCTCACTGGTCTTTAGAAAGCATCACACAGGGTTGCAGACCTAGCTTGGATGAGCTCCAGCCTTCATTCTCGTTCTGATGTGAACCTTTCTCAGTTGGTTCAGATCCTGAGCCGTCTAGAGCCTCCCTCACGAGGCGTGGGCACCTTTTTTCTCTCTCTTTGAGATCTAGGACGCAACTTGACATCATCTCTGTAGGCAGAACTGCCCGTGAACTGCTTTCCTGAAAAGGAATTTTGCATGCTGAGTGTTGTAGGACCAAGCAAATGCCTTATACATGGCTTGCTCTTGGGGCATGGTCTGGATAGCACAGGCAGCAGCAGGCAGGTGGTGGTGTAGGTAATGGCATGCAGGTATATGAAAGAAACCCCAAAACTAGAGCAACAATCCCAGTTCCTAGAGTAGAAGTTGATTACTCTCCTTCCTCTTGACTGCCAGACAGAGACCTCAGCAGCTCTACAGAAGAGACAGTCCATCCCAAGTATGAGGGGAGGTGCAGAAGCGCTGATGTGTGTCTGTATCCCTGGAGCCAGCTGCAGTTCCTCCTCTTGTTTTTTATTCTTTTCTTTTTTTGTGGAAGGGGTGGTGACACGTAAGGGCAGAATCATGTTTAGCAGTGACGATTTTGAAATCTGTAGTGTGTGGGCCACAGAGAGCTGGTATTGGAATAGAAACCATGACAATGAAGCTGATGGGAGTGTGTGAAGCTGCAATGCCAAGGGCTTTTCTCTTCCCAGTGTGTCTTAAGGTGGCTATCGGCCTGTGTGACCTTCTGATCTGCAGAGATGGCATTGTTGCAGGGAAAGAAGGGACCTGCAAAAGGGGCTGCGCATCAAGCAGGCAGCTCTGGGATCTCCCGCGTGTCCCTGGGTAACCTGAGCTTCGAGTTTGTCTTTTACAAGTCAATCTGGCTAAACCTGCACATGCCATGCTCCCATCCCTCGGGAGAGGAACTCTGGTGGCATTGTTTTAAAAGAATAAGGCCTGGGATTTATCCAGAACACCTGGAGGCAGCACTGGGTTTGCAAAGTGGTCGCCCTGACCTCTTTTGACCAACCAGCATCGTGGCTCACAAGGCTCCGGGAGAGCCAAAGGATGGGAGCGCACTTTCTCTGCCTGTGGTCTCAGCAAATGGAAGGAAGACAGTCCCTGCTGTTGTAAAGCAAAGCATTTGTAAGGTTAAAAGGAGAGGAGAGGGAAAACCCACACCTCAGCAGCATAGCTGGCAAGCAGCTTTTATTCAAGGCTCATGGTTCTGAGTGGGTGAACTCAATTAATTATAGATGTTTCGGCTGTGTAAACAGGAGAGCTGCTCTGTGCTGTGAAGACACACAAGTCTCTTTTCTTCTGTTTAATTAATGCTTACAAGGCCTACCCAGGTAAGTCTTTGGTGTACTGAGAAAAAAAACCCTCAAAGACTGCTGTTTGTCAGAACAGCTGAACTCTGAGGAATTTTGGTCGCTGGGTAATTACAGTGCGAGACTGTTCATCTCACCCTCGTATTTAATAATGTAACAAGTGTTTAGTGGTAGAATCACATATTGTTCTCTGCTGATCATTCCTTTTTGGTAAAGAAGGAAAAAAGCAAGGCGGAAAAGAATGAAATATTTTCAGGATGATGATGTGAAACCAGGAACTGGCATGCCAGAGATCTGGAGCTCCACTGCTCTGTCCCTGTGCCGTGACTGGCCTTTGCCTTCAGTAGAGTTGCCAGAACACAAGTGCAGCTCTCCTCGTTGTCTCCTCACACTGCACAGACCTGTCAGGTGCCCTGCAAAGAGGACCAGATAGTTGAGATGAAGAAAGAGGTGCATGCCTTTCCTTGGGTTGCTCCCTTGTATTGTTTTCCTTGCTTTTAGTGCCTGAAATACTGGCCTGGGGTTTGTTCTTCCAGATTTTGAAAATTACTCTTTCAAGATCGTGTGCTAATTGCTCTGCTCTGAGGTGGAGTCCAGAAAGCAAGTCATACTTGCCATCACATTACTCTCAGTACACATATACTACTACCACCTGTCTGAGTGTCACCACATCTCTTCTTCGAGCTCTTACTTCAACTAAAACGAGCGTTTTTCTGACTTGTTTAACTTGTACTAGTGTTTTTGTACTGTGACAACAACGAACAGTCTTTGTTGTATGACTTGGCATGATGCATAGTTCTCTTAATCACTCGGAATTAGTTATTTAATTTGATGATTTAGAAGTAGCAGCAACAAACAATAATGGGGTTAGTGTAGTGGGTAGCTGAGACCATTGGAGCACTAGGGAGCTGCTTCTACAGGCATTTTGAATGGTTGCTCCACCATCTTTTCAAACTGACCACTTTTTGCTTTGTTGTCATGGAAATATTAGGCTAAAAATATATTTGGATCTGAGTAGAGACAAGGAATGTGTGCATAGAGAAGTAGGATAAGGGAATTAAACGGAAAAGCAGCCTGTCCATGGTATTGTGAGTAACAGTGCTAAGTTGCTGCCTTCTCTTTTAGATCCAAGTGCAAAGGATTTTTGGGGGGTAACACATGTTGTTGCTGAAGGAATTAATTCCTGGGATCTCTTTGTACACTGCATGGCACATTCTGCCTGACTGTAACAGCTTCCCATCAGTGGGGAACACAGAGTCTCAATATTGCATGGTCTGGCAGCTGACTTTGGTTGTAAAGCATTCCGGCAGTGACTGAGAAGATTTTACCACTTGAAAATGTGAATAGATAGGGCTTTTGACTGGCAGAGTAACGAGAGAAAGGGTGTGTAAGAGGAGCTGGGGAAATTGTGAGCACCATGATGGTTTGTTTTGGCACTAATGTCTTCAGAGGTAACTTTCTTGGGGAGGGGGGGAATGAAAGGCTGACTCGAGGGAATGTTCTGTTTCTAATGTGAAATTCGGTTCTGCTCATCAGACATGTGATTAAAGCCCAGCTCAGCAAGTGCTGTAGCAGGTGTCTTGAATTAAACTGCTGCTAATGCAAATGAAAACATGAATCCTCCCTAATTTCCTCCCTAACTGGTCAGGTTTGGAGGTGAAAGGTGTCCTCTCCCTTCACAAAGCAGGCACCAGGTAAAGTTATGGCTTATGCCTTCCTAAATACTAATTATCGATCATAAACCTGATGTAGTTTTCTGCCTCTGTAAATCCAAAGGTCCACCCATGTTTTGAGATCAAGGGGAATAAAAACATGTGGTGGAGAGGGCTGTGTTTGAGGCACTTGGCTTCTGAAGTTCATGTTTTATCTCTTGGTCAAAGCTGTGCCTCGAGGCATAATCCACTCATATGTATTTAATTAAGACTTTAAACTACTGTTGCCCTGATAAAAGCAAAGAGCTGATGGTCCACAGACATCTGCTCTGAGAGACAGTTAACTTGAGGCAGACACAATGCCTGCAAGCCTAGGATATGTTGCAGTACAATCAACCAAGACGACCCAGTGGCTGTACAGCACTGTGAAGAGAGGAGAGGGGTCCCCAGCTCTGCCTGTCCCTCCTCTTCGCAGGGTCTCTGCATTGGTGCAGAGTTTGGAGTTTATACCTTTCTCTGTCATCCCTCACAGTGCCCCTGCTGATGCTCAGAACGGAGCTCGGGGCTGTCAGTGTTTCTGCATATTTATCTTCTTTGTTGTGGTTTAATATTTATTGGTGTCACTGAGAGCACATATCTCCAGTTCAGATTCTCCTCCTGAGTATGCCAGTGACTCTAATGTAGCTGAGGGCCAGGAATCCAGGGGAACAGATGGCTTGCTGCATGTGAGGTACAAAGGGCTCATTTCCAGGGTGCTGGAGGCGTAGGGATTTTTGTGTCTACTGTTCAATTTTGGTAAAAATATGTTGAGTCCATTGTAACCAAGGTGATGAGCCATTTTAAAAGAGAAGTGTTATTTAAAAACTTAGTCTGTTGTAATTGTTGCATTTCAGAAGTAATTTTAGAACATATCGCTCATAAATAGATGAACTGTGTGTTTGGTTTTGCCTGCAGTGTTGATTTTCATGCAATGTGCACGAGTGCTAAGGATCAGAGAGCAAACGTCAGGCATGTTTTTCAGTTCTTATGGACTCAGCTATCACACAGTTAAAAATGCTTTGATGATTGCAAGTTTTTCTCAAATAAATTGCTCACTTGCTAATGTTCATGGTGAAAAACTCAACATTAAGCTGATTTACATAAAAACATTAGACTGCCTGTAGGCTCTGGAATTTCATTAAAGGCTGTCTTGGTGCAGCCCTTATAATTTGCTGTTTGCAATGACTGCAATGTCTCCTCAAGCAGCTCTTCCTTGTCCTGATAAAAGCCAGGTAAGTTGTTACAACCCCCCCATTGTCAACTTTTCTTCATCCAGATTGGGGCCTGTCAGTCATTTCCTTCCAACAGTCCGTAAAGGCAGAGCAGACAGATGTCACAGCTGGGGCTGACTGTAAAGGAACAGATAAACTTCTTGCCTGTTCTGGGCTGAATCCTGCTGTCTTTATGAAAGTGGAAGAAATACTTCTGCTGGTTTAAGTGGGAGGAGAGATGACTCAGGGCCAGCAATGGTAAGGTTGAGTCCTTGTCCTTCTCTACCCCTGGCCCCCTACCTAACCCCCCATCTGAAGATAATTTTTGGAGGAAGTTATTATTTTCAAGGATGTGAGCTGTCTGAGCAACCCAAATTTCAAGCCCGTTACTCATGTTACACAGTAAAATTTAAGAAGTGGGGTAATAGTTGGAGGACATGGGCCAACACAACCTGCAGGCTCTGTTCCTAGCTACAAAAGGGCTGGAATATCTTGTTTTTAAAGACATTTAGCATCTTTAACCGCTGTCTGGGCACTGACCTTTCCTGTGGTGGGTGTCTGTGGAAGCTTTGACTTCGTCTACTCTGCCTCGACTCTTGTCAATCCAAATGCCAGACTTGCTGGGCACTTCCATGGCACAGTCCTATGTCCATGATGAACTGGACTGTCATGAAGGCCACTGGATGGCTTCAGATTTTAATGCCTTCCCACCCCTGCCTGTCTGGTGAGAATTTTAGCCAGCAGGCCAACCTTAAATGCCATTGTCATCTCCCTGTGGGTGCCTGACTGGGAGCTTGGTTGCAAGAGCCTGGTGTTTCTACCATGAAGGCAGCTGGCAGTGCTCCTTTGTCAAAGAGACACTGAAACAGTGCTCTGTTACCTCCCAAATCCTTCCCTCCTCAAGCCTATGACCACCACAAATCCCAGGGCTTTTTATCTTCACCATCTTACCTGGTTTTGTCCTGGCTACTGTTTCCTCACCTGATGCTCTTAATCCCCTCCCAGCTGCCTCTATCTCTTCCTTCAATGGGGACAAATTGGCAGGGGATTCATATTCTCCTCTTCCATGCTGGGAGAGGTACCCAGGGATACAGAACTCCTGCTTCCAGACATGGCACAGCCAGCAAGAGTTAGATCTGTACTGGAGACAAAGCCTGTCTTATTGCCAGGCTGGAACATGCGCAGCATAGCCAGGGTTTGTGGGCATTTAGGTGGTAAAGTCAAAGATGTCTCAAATGAGCGCATCAAACTGAATTTTTTGGAGAGGCTTGCAAGTTAGATGAATTTTAATGTGCTTTTACAGGAACACCAGGAGATATATGCTTAGTGTAGTGACTTCTTTCCTTTTAACCCCCAAGTTAATCTGGAGGTACTCAGAAATCTTTCATGTGTAAAAACCCCACGGTTTTCCCTTACCCTCAGCTACAAATTTCTGGGTGAAATTTCCTTGCTGTGCACCTCCATAGATCTGAGGTGGACATTCAGCACAAAGAACCGTGTTCCAAATGTGTTTATCTTTGAAGGTGTATAAACATCTGAAAGCAAGGTTTATAATAAAATATTTCAAGCAACTTTAGTAATCAGCAATGCCTGTAAGGAAATATAGCAAAGGGCGGGAATGTATAAGCACACATCCATTCCAGCTGCCAGCGTTCCTTAGTAAGGAGTCTTGCCAATAAGACAGTTTTTATGAGGGCAGCACATAAGCAACAGCCCATTGAAATTAGATCTGTATGTTCTTCCTGAATAGCAGTTTGCAGAGCCACTTTGACAGATCTGTCCTGCAGTAGAAAATTCTGGATACCTTTATTTTGCTGAGGCAAAAATGGTGTGATTTTTGTCTGCCTTGTGCTAATCATGGGTAAGCAGGTGGCTGTCACTGTGTATGAACAGCACAGTAATAGAGGTGGATTATACGAAGCTAGACTCAAAATCAGTGGGGTGTGGAGCTTGCAACACTGAGGAGGTTGGGACAGAGGAGGCTGGACCACTGAAGATGAAGATTTGTTACTACACAGTGCTTATTAGCGTACTAATTTACTGTACTACTCTTGTTATGGTTGGAGGCAGGTAACTGCTGAATCAAATTATCAAGCAAAGGAAGTAAAAGTGAAAGTCAATAGTGGAGAGTATCTGCAGGTCACAAATAACAACAGAACAAAGAATCAATGTTATAATACATTGTAATAATTAGTTCTCTTGTTATAAAGGGCGTAACTGCAGCCCTCAATGCACAACCCTTGGGAAACAGCAGCAGTGTGCGGCAACACCTTCTGAAGATTAAAAATATACTGAGATCATCTGATCTGTTCTTCAGACATCAGTTGCAACTAGAAATACTGAAATACATTACTGGTGCAGAACTAAGGGTATTTAAATTAAGGCTCTAACTGCATTGCTGTATCTTGACAAGTTTGCATTTTTGCCTGAAGTTGAATCTTGATTAGAAATTTTCTGAGTGTTCTACTGCTTGTTTTTGAGCTATTGCAGTTCCTTTGCAATTAAATGTTTGTGCCTGAAATTATTGATATGTACTGGTCCGCCTTAATTCTTGCTCCAGGTGTTCTTTTGTTTCTTGCCAGGAAGTATTATAACTACCTGAAAGGTGAGACTTTAATTCTCAAATCTCACTGTTTCTCCAAAGGAATATGTCAAGTGTTTGTGCACGTTTTGGAGCAGGGCAAGCAAAAAGTCATCAGAGAATTGGAAGGAATTTTGCAGCAGGGATTAAAGGAGTACATCTGTTTAGGACTTGTTTGGTTTTTAGACTGTTGTCTGAAAACTGAGGCGCTTGTGGCCAGTTGTAGGTGGTTGTGATATGAAACAAATTCTGAGAAGACACACCTGGCAGCCTAAGGAGATTCACAGTGCAGAGGTGGCTGAGCAGCAAACCAACTTGGTGGCCGTAGTGTCCCTAAGCACGTTGTGGTGTCCCCAGCCAGCTCCTGGAAGGCAGTTTTGCTGATAAAGCATGAGAAATGAGAGCTGCTGTTTACCTGGAGCAGCAGGAACGTATCAATGCTGTAAATACAGGTTAGATCTGCCAGTAATAACCCTTTATCTTCATGAGGAGTCCTAATTCTTTGCTGCCAGGGCAGGTGCAGTATTGTGAGAAACTACCTAGATTTCTCTAAAAATGCTGATGCTTAGAGAAAGGCTCATGCTGATGCAGGAGTGCTGGGTCTCTACTCTTTGTATGGCACAGCTGCCCTGCTCCCTCCACCCCCAGCCGTATTCAGAGCCAGGAGATGGAACTGGAGGCGGCAGCAGTTGGAGAAGAGGGTCGGGCATGGCAGGTGGACATGGGCTGTGCTGGCACGCTGGTTTCACAGGTAGCTGCTGATACAGCTCCTACCCTGTGCTCCGTGCTTCCCCAAGCTCTCACTGAGGGGGCAGGGGTTCTTTTCCCTTCTTTGGGTTTGACTTTCCCTGTCTGCCTTTCCTTTTCCCTGCTTTCTTCTCCCTTAGTCTTGTTTGGACAGACACAGTCTCTGTGCCCTCTCCCCTGTCCCACTCCCTCTGTTATCATCTCAGTGCTCTCCTCCCGTCGAGGACGTTGCTCTCTCAATTCCAGGGCTGCAACACCTCATATAAACTGCCTTTAATTTCTCTCTGTTTTGGTTTGCCATTGTGATTCCTTGTCCTGTTGGGTTTTTTTTCACATGCCTCTCCCAGTTTCCCCATTGTACTCAGAGAGTTCTCCCCTCCATTGGCTCATTGTCTTCGCTTTGACTCGTTTTGTCTCCAGAGATCACCGTGGCTACTTCAATTCAAGATGGTCCCACAGTGAATTGATCATAGCACAGCATCATCTGTTTGTTTATTCCACTTCTGGCTCCTCTCTAGGGAAAGCTTTGACTCATAACTTAATTGCTTCACTGTCTGATTTGGTTCACTTGGTTCCCACCTACTTACCAGAGACAGCTACCTTTTCATTACTGGTTTTGACACCTCTCATTTTTTATGCACAATGTTTGCCCAAAAGAGCAACAACAGCTCTTTTAGGATAGATTGAATTGATCACAAGTGACTCAGTTTTTAAGATTGGCATTACTTCCCTGAGAGGTTTTTTTCAGCTCTAAGAAATGCTTAGCTAATGACTAGTCACCTCAGCTATTTAATTGAAACAAAAAGTATCATGGGAGTAAATCACAACAAGCTTGTGGAAGTGCCCCAGGTGTATCACACACTCCTGTCAAACACCAGCTGATGCTTCCTGCCTCCCCCAAATGATATCATTTAGTTTTCCTTGAAATACTCGTTAGGATGTTCTGGTTTTTGGTTTGTTTTTCTTTTAGCCTAACAAGGGAAGCTGCGTAGTCCTGGCAGAGAGCTTTTTTATATTTGAAAGAGTAAATCTACCTTTCTGTGAAAGCTAAGCCTCTGATGCCAGTTTGGCCTTAGTGAGGAAGGAACACAAGATTAAAAGAGCAAGTCAATTTTTGGGAAGACAGTTAGGGCAGTTTTGACTCTGAAGGAATGAGAAAGATGAGTAGGAATGGTATCAAATATTACAGGAGTAATAACACTGACAGGAAGGTGGCTGGATGATGGGAGCTAGGACACCTCTTGGAGACTTTCAACCTTCCATGTTTCCAGCTGCAATTCATCAGCAGACCCTACCAGATTTTATCTCCTCTGGCTCCAGTTTAGTAGGGTGTTTTCAGAGGGTGATTGCAGAGGCAGCATAAACTATTGCCACGAAGAGTAATGTTCAGCTGGTAAATTAATTTTCCAGTTAATTTGCAAAACTGATTTGGTAACTGAGATAACTCAGGGCTTCAACAGAGAAATCCTTTTTGTGAAATTATTTTTTTATTTTTTTCTTGTGCGAGGGATGAAGCTCTGTGTCAGAATTTCTCTGGTAAAGCTTCTCAGTGCTTCCCTGTGAATGAGGAATGAGGGCTCTGGGGTGTCCAGGGATGAACTACATCCCTCCTCCTCTCTGCTCCTCGTGCCCATCCCTCCTACGTGGCCCACAGAGGTGCTTGCAGGCTGTGGTGCAAGGACCAAAACAGGATCACCCCTCCTGTTGCCTGGTTCTGATTATCCTGCCTTGGGGGCCTTCCTTTGGAGCAGCTCTATCTTCTGCACCAGGAAACTCCAGTGGTGGCTCTGAGCACACAGCTGGGCACGGCCTTCTTTATACCAATGCGGTGGAAGGCTGTGACACGGTCCTGGGTGTCGTGGTTTAACCCCAGGCAAGCCACCAAGCCCCACACAGCTGCTCATTCCCTGCCCCACCGGCAGGATCAGGGAGAGAATTGGAAGGGTGAAAGCTGGAAAACTCATGGCTTGAGATGAAGATGAGTTGAATGGGGAAGGCAGAAGCCGTGCAAGCAAAGCGAAACAAAGAGTTAGTGCACCTCTCCCCATGGGCATCCAGGTGTTCAGCAGGGTCCCAGTGTGTGCAGTGGCTGCTTGGGAAGACAAACGTCATCACTCCAAATGTCCCACCCTTTTGTCCTTCTTCCCTCCCACTTTATATACTGGGCATGATGTTGGACGGTGTGGAATATCCCTCTGGCCAGTTGGAGTCACCTGTCCCAGGTGTGTCTCCTCCCGGTTTTCCATGCACCACCAGCAGCGTGGCAGTAGGAAAGGCAGAAAGGGCCACTGCTCAGGAATCACAGTGACATCTCTGCATTATCACCACTGTGTTCGGCACAAATTGACAACACAGCTCCACAGGCACTGTGAAGGCAATTAACTCTGCTCCAGCCCGAAGCAGCACAAGTGCAGACAGCAAGCCTGGTGTAAAGGGACTACGGTGTTGTGTAGTTCCTGATGCGTGAGAATTGCTGAGTTGTGTGGGAGCTGTTCACGGGTGTGAGTATTTCTGAGCATCTTTAGACATCTCACCTCTTGGAAGATTTACCAATCTCACTGCCACGTTTGCTAATTGAAAGAAGAATTAATAAGCTCACCAATAACCTCATTACCTCCTGACTTTAACATCCTGACTTCATTACGGGATCCAGGGAGCTGCTACTCATGATTGGAGATGAAAATAACCGTGCCACACGTTTATTTGTAACTGGGGGTTAACTGGCCAACACCTGTGCACTGTGCCATGTAGTGAGGGCAGCAGGACAGAGTTCGGTGCGCTCCTTTATTCCAGAACAAGCTAATCTACAAGACTACAATGCAAACATCTTTGTAAGGATATGTTATTCACAAATGCCAGCTGGATAATATTCAGGTTCATTTATATCCCTACCTCTATTTCCAGTGCCTTCTGTTCATCTGTGGAGGCAGCGGTGCTAAGCCAGCAAATGTCTGCATCTGTTTTGAAAACATCTCAGAGGTGATTCAGGAATGCAAGAGCAATCTTTAAATGGATTAAAATGTTAGAATTCTGTTGCAGTGAAAAATATTCACACTGATGGTGTTATTTGTAAAGAATGGTTCCTGGCTAAAAAATGCCCACCTAGGGTCTTAGTGGCATTTTTGCACATAAACTGTGTGTAATTTTGCAAGCTTTATACTTGTTAAAGTTTTATTGCTCCATAGAAAGTAGACATCTTCCTAATATTTTCAATCTGAAAACAATATGAGCAAAAGGGAGAGGAGGGAACCCAGAAAAAGAAAATGTTGTTCCCCTGGTGCTTCCAGAGCGATTTCTCCACCTGCAAAGTCCTCCGTAAGATTGTTTTGCTCTCAGATCCGTTCTCTGAATGAAGCCTTTGACATTCATCAATCACCAGCTCAATTACTGCCTGCTGAACGGCTCCACCTTTGCCACAGGTTTGGATTGCATCAGTCTGAGTTGCTTGCTTGCCAGTTTGCACCTGTACCAGGCAGTTTGGTGCAAACTGAGTGAGAAATCATAGCTGTGTGAAACTGAGAGGAACCTTCAGTACCCCCGGGGTTCTTTCCAAGTACATGTTCAGTTATCTGAGTAATCCTTTGTCCTTGAAGGTGGTATTAATGCCCAGATTAACTACATATGGATGTATTCTTTTCTCCTTCTGTTCTTTCTGTCTAATACTTTGTTTAATTAAATGGATTCTTTTAAACCATAGTTTTCCAATGTACGTGGTAACTGATTTCCTACTTGTCAACCTAGGACAAGATTTCCTGCTGTGGGGTCTGAACATTGTCATGCAGGCTGGTACCTGAAATATTTTATTAACTACACAAGTTAATAAGAACTAAAAAAAAAGGCTTCTCTTTACTCTAGCTCTCAATGTTCCGTGCAAACTGTAGCTAAAAATCTCCAGGGGAGAGGAAATTTAAGATTTGAGTAATTGGTGAGAACTGCATGTTTTAGCTATTGTGATACCCTCAGCTTTTGCTGTCCTCTCAGCCAGTAAATGAGTGAGCTGCTGAGCTGTTCAAAGTCCTGTAGAGAAAATTGCAACGTGAAAATTCAATGTGGACTTGCAGTTTTTCGGTCCCACGGGCTCATTGCTGCCAGGAGGAAACACCTGCTGCTCCCAGGTGCCACAGCAGGGCCGCTCGCTCAGCTGCACTGACACCTTAAGTGAATCTCTTGAATTTGCACAAGTTTCTTTGGGGCATAGCTGTGAATTAAACCCACAGCCCTTTGTGGAGGTGCTGGAGGGCTCCGCATCCTGCTCCGGTCCCTGTGGGGTGCTGGGAGGTGAAGGGGGCTCATGCATCCAGGGGCAGAGGTGTGGATTGTCACCAGTGAGCAGGACTGTGCACCTGGGTGTCTGCTGAGGACTGAGCTGTGGGGGTGAGAAATGCGGTGGCAGATGGGACCGTGTGTTCCTGCGGCACGGAGAGGTGCTCCAGCTGCTTGGGAACTTCAGCTCTTCGGTTTTCACTTCCCAAGTCACACGTGAAAGCTGGGAAGGCTTTGCACTTCTGAAATTATTTTGTCTTTCAAAAGAAATCAGGGTTTTTTTTTTGCGTCCTGCGTTGGCATCAGGGTAAGCAACCCAAGCCTGAGTTTTTGGAGGGTTTCTGCCACTTTTCACAGCTCCAAGTTTTGCTTCCACCTGGAGCATTGCTCAGTTGTTTCTTGTATCTACCATACCGATCACAGCCCCAGAATGTGGCCAAAGTCCCAGCTCTTAACACTGCACAGTCTTTTGTCACAGCTTATTTTGTTACTGGTATTAAAACTGCAGTACAATTTGTGTGTTAAAGCACATCATTGGCGTTTCTTTATTCTTTTCCTACATAAGCACTGTAGATACAGTGAGCATTGTCGTGGCTCTGGCAGGCAAAGGCTGGTGGTTTCCCTGGGCTTCAGCAGCAGCTGCAAAGCAGGGGTTAAGGAAAAACTTGATTATGAAAAGCACCTTCAAGTATTTTATGGAACAGATGAAAATTTCCATGGCATTATCCAGTTAAAACTAGAAAACGTGAATGCTGCTTTTATTTAAACAGGTATTTTTCACATCCCACTAACATACGTGTTGCATATATGACAGTGCATAGTCGCTGCCAGGACGTGCTCCAGCAGGTCACCACTTCCAGGCAAGAAGGAGAGCAGGATCCTTCACATGTGTTTGTACTTACAGAGCAACAGAGGAGCTGGATGAAACTCGATTTCCTTCTTGTAGCACGCAAGAAAGTGGGTTATGAGGGGCTGATGTGCCAGAAGCTGTTTTCACTTATATGCCTTGATAGAGTCATTGAAATGGGTTGCCCTCGCTTAATGTTATTTATTTCAATGTCAGTGCCCCAAATCGTGATCTTTACTGTGTTCCTTACCTAATCTAAATCTTTGGAAGTCAGAGGAAATATGCTAAGGAGGGGCCTGTGGTACTCCAGTGTTTCTGGAAAATGCTTTAATCCCAAATCGGACAGAGGAGTTCATCTGTGGAGATCTGTCCTTGCCCTGGCCCAGGCCAGAACCAATCGGCACAGTCAGACCTGTCCCTGAGCAACTGTGCAATCTCATTGTCCTAAGAAAGGTTCCCATTGTCTTTGCATGTTCATGTTTGGGATGTCTGAACAGGGAGGCTTTATCTAGTCCTACTTTTTTTTAATTCCTAATGTAGCTGAAAGATGCTAATGAGGTGCTCTAAGGTCTGTCTGCTCAGAAGAGGTTTGGGTTTGAACCGTTCTAACTCTCCGGAACCAAACTCTGAATGTCACTCTGGCAAAGGGGAAGATCAGAGGCAGGAGGTGTCCTGTCGTGCCAGCCAGACAGAATGAACCACTCCAGATTTAACTGCTTGCCAGTCCTTGTGCCTGTGAGATGCAACTGCTCACACAGCTTCTCCCTGGCAGTTCTTCTCATCTTAAATAATCCTTTTCTTCTTCTTTTTTAGCTGAAACAAAGATCTGCTTCAAATACTACCACGGTGTGAGCGGGGCACTACGAGCCACAACTCCGAGCGTCACAGTGAAAAACAATGCAGCTCCTGTAAGTTATTCCACCGCTTTATTTTGCCCGTGTGTGTCCCTTGTTTGTCACTGTGCTAGACCTTGCTTTCCCTGCCTGCTCTGTGTACCCTTTTTATCAAAACTGAACATCAGATTTGCTCTTCAGTGCACTGTGGTCCAGGGAAATGTGTGCTCTTTCAGTGAAGATGTGGGTTTGTATGCCAGGAAGATGCAGATTCAAGCTGCATCCTGTTCTCTCTGCTGGGTGTTGTGAGGTTTGAGTGATACCTCTAGAGGGTTTGGGATCCTTGGGCCGTAAATACAGTAAGTGTCCAGAAGAGGGAAAAGAATTTCCTCTTTTAAGGTGCTTTTTTGAAAATTGAGCTATGAGCATTTTCACAGCAGTGCTGCTGAGTTGCAGGAGCAGCCACACTGCGATGTGCTCCATCAGTGGTAAGAAGCAGCACTCAGGACCTGTCAAAGGGCTGAACATCATTTTTGTCAAACTGAGACTTCATTGAGAGCAGTTTTGATTTGCTAGAGCTTAGCAAAGCTCTGTGGCTCAAATGGATTGAAAATGCTGTATATCTCGCCCGGTATTGGAAAATTTCATCACCTGAGTCTGAACCGTTTTTTTAGAAGCCTGCAGAGAGACTTGGTGACCTCCAAAGCTTGTCTGGCCTTGCTGAAAGTGTCTCACTGTCTGCCAGGCTTGGCAGAGACTTGCACGAGCTGAGGAGTTGTAGTCCAAGCAGCATAAGAAAAAGACGAGCTCAGATATTGTGTGGTCTGGAAGTTGTTTCAGGAAAGAACTGTCTTACCTGGGGGGGTGTGTAGGTTTCAGTGGACGTGACTGAAGCTTAAATTGTTAACCTTTATTTTGGTTGGGGTTTTTTTGTTGGTTGGTTGGGGTTTTTTTGTTTTGGTTTGTTTTGGGTTTTTTATCAGCCTCCAGTTAATATTTCTAGAACAGCTGAAAAGTCTCCCATGCTGTGTATTGGCTGCATCTCATTCCACCAGGGCCAGGAAGGATTAATTTTTTCACCCTAGAGAAAAGACTTTGGTGGTTTCTCTTTGCCTTTTTGATGCCCACAACAGCTGCAAACTGGATGCTGGATAGGGGCTGTTGGCACATCCTTTAGGAATAAAAGGCATCCTTGTCCCATTGTGCTCACGGTGACACCATTCATCAGTTTTAGAGCCTGGACAGTTTCCTTCAGCTGCCTTCAGAGGAACATTCTGATGTGGCCTTGGATATCTTCGTTGTGTGGGATGCTGAAAAAGTTCTTTTTAGCCTGTAGTGAGTCATGTCTTGTTGACTCAGGACTTGCTGTTAATTTCCCAGTTATGAATTCGGGGGGGACAATCTATGCCATTGATTTAGTCCCTGTCTTGTCTGGAAGGTAAGGCAGCCACCCAAGGCAATAAATACCAGTAGGCTGAGAGATGAGAATAATTTTTTTGCATTATTCACATCATGTCTTAGACCTGAGTTGGAACTAATTAAGCAAATTTCTCAAATCTAGTATGGAAGGGTTACTCTTTTGTTATCAACTATCAGCAGTATGTATGGAGTTAGTAGAAAAATGTCTGAGGACCTGTGCCTTTGTAATATGCAAATATGTAATCTGAGTTCTTCAGCTGAGGCCTTTACATACGTATATCTGGGGAAATAAAAAGCCATTCACTTCAGCTGAGCAAGACTTTCAAACACAAGAAAATCCTCTTCCTGCAGTACTCACGGTCTTCCACAGAAATCAGATGAGAACCACCTCTTATGACCTTTAGTTGAGTGTACTGTACATGGCTGAAAAATAAAAGACAATTAAAAGTGGTATCAGATAACAGTTTTCTCTTTGAGGGCCAAAGTGTCCTTGGAAATAGCATTCTTTTTCTATCATCTTGTAGTTTTCCCTGCCCTTCTGGGTTGCAAAATAGCCCCTGTGGTTTCCTGCAGACCAGAGGGGCCAGCGGTGTTGTAGGCACAGCATCTTCTTCTCTGTTGTTCTCCCCTCATTGTTTTGCTGTGACTTATTTGGTGCATTGTAAGGCAAATACTAAGTGAAGACAGCAAAAGCAAGGGAATGGCAACAAAGGTTATGTGCTATGAACCTGGATGGACCCTTCTGTGCGAGTGCAAAGAGAGGGGGAAAGGTGTTAGAGATTTGAAAACTCCCTTTAGGGTTTAGAGAAGAATACTGGGCTGACTCCTGCCCGTGTGAGAGCTTTCAGTGATGTGAGATCCTCCAGACTGCAGCCCCAGCTGACACCATCAGATGGCTTTCTCCATCTGGCTGGCTGCAGTACCTGCCCAACCTTTATTACTGAAGTTTTTGAATGTTTCACAGCATCCTGCACCATTGGCAGGTGGTGTCACTGCCCAGATGGGGAAGGGGATAGTGAGGGATATGCCCAGCCCTAACCTTTGCTTGGCTCCCCTGTGGCTCTGCTGGGGCTTGGTTAATGCCTTTAGAACTGCACTCACATTTTGACTGTGATTTCACTAATTTCACTAATGGAATTTGCTTTCTTTAAGTTAAAGGAGAGAGGGAGAAAGTGCTCAAGAAATCCCCAAATGAACTTCTCTATCCATTTTAAAACCTCTTTTTTTTCCTAAATACTGTCTTGGAGCAATGGTCAGAGAACTCTTGCCTGAGAGAAGCAGCAGGTATTCTAGTTTGTTCTTTGCTGTGCTTCCCCTTCTCCCGTCAGAGAGCAGATGCACAGTGATGTTTACTGGGGGCAGCCCCATCTCTTTGGTTTTCCTGTGTCTTTCATCACAGTCTGAATACAGCTGAGCAGGAAAGCAGTACCTTGTTTTCCCCAATTCCCGTGGGGGATCAGTGAAGGGCCATGACAATCTAGTGCCATGCCCGTGGCTCGTCTGAGGTCCCTGCGACTTCTCACCCTGGTGAGACTTGACACACAGGGCCCTTCTCGATGGAATTGGAATTCCTCCGTTATTTTCCTTGCTCCAGTGATTCAGAGCACTGCCTTGGGGTCCCAGGCATGGTGTTTCTTAGAGTACCAGCAAGAGCTGTGTTCTTCCAGCTGCTGGGGGCTGGGTGCAGAGAGGGGCTCTGCTACTCAGGGGAAACTGCCTTCGGATCCTGGGGTAGGCTCCTGACATCCTTTCTGCTGGAAGAAGGGATCCTGTGGTCTGTGCTTGGAAATTTACTCTCTGTTGCAGTCAGTAGGAGTTTTAGCAGTGGCTGAGGGACCTAAGTGTGTTAGAAAAAATAGTTTTGCTGGGAGAAAATCTCATTAGGGATCCTGCTGTGGGTGTAGAGGCTGAAGCTTTTTGAAAAGATGGTTGCCTTGGACCAAAGAGAATTTTGCCATTGTAGTGACAGCATGGCAAATCCAGTCTGAAGCTTAGGCTGTCAGGAGGGGGACAGATGGAACGAGGCTTTGTGTGTTTGACACGAGCAAACCTTTCCTTTTGGCGCAGTTTAGGAGAAAGATCCAGAGCAGGTGCCCTTTGAGAAGCAGCATTTTGGGGACAGGTGACCTTCCGGGGACAGCGTTTCCACTGCTAGCACAAATCCATCTGGAGCTGACGCCAGAGCCACCCAGGTGGGTTCTGAGTGCCTGGCACCTCCCGTGGCAGGGGCAGCAGCTGCTCGGTGTGTGCCCTGTGCTGCCCGTCAGCGAGACCTGCAGGCACTGGGAACCAGCAGCATCCTCAGGCTGCGATTTCAAACAGCAGCAACAACAAACCCCCTTCACCGTGTGTCCGCCTGCAGTTTGCTGCCACTGGAAGGGGAAGAGGAGCTCCAAGCAGCCGTGCTGGGGGCTGTGAGCGGCTGCCATTCGCTGAGTCTGCCTTTCACGAGCAGTTGAAAGGAATCCTGCTTCCAAAGGGGGGGAAAAAGTCGCTGTGTTAGTTGGATGCCTTTGTGAGGCACCAGTGGTGCTTTAGGCTGAGCAGCATCTCGCGTTTCTTGTCTTCTGAATGTTCTGCTCCATTTGAGTTTCTCTCCTTGCGCTGTAACCCAGTTATTAGAGCTGCCTCGCCTGCTGATTGGGATGCCCTGAGGTTCGTTTGTCGGTGGAAAGTCCTGTCACGTTTTATTGCCTGTGAATCGTCAGGCTTGAATATCTGGGAATGAAGGGCTGTGCACTTTGGCCAGTTCATACGTGGCAGGAGCATAAATGTGGATTTGGAGCAGCAGATAGGCCTGGGGGTAATGGCAGTAAAGCAGAGCACCTGCAATTCTGGGAAAAGAGGGGAAAAACCCCAACATCCTGCTAGCTTCTCTTTTTCAGGAGTAGTGGAAAGCAGTGTTGTTTGTGCAAAGGAGTTTATACTAATAAAATATAAACATTACCATGGTATGGGCGAGCAAACGGTTTCTGAGTAGAAAAGAACATTTTTGCAACATCTGGAATGTTCCTCTATTTGTTACTATTCATTTATTCATAATGTTGTCTGCACTGATTCATCTTTGCATCAGACATTGTTGCAGGAAAAAATGTGGGTTACAGCAATTAATTCTAGCAATAGGAAAGTGTTATTTTGCTAATATGAAAATGATTTAACCTGAACGTGGTTTCCTCACACAAAAATAAAGCTGGCATGAGAACAGCATACAGAATGAAGAAGAGCCTTTTCCCCTACGAGCTTGTAGCCTAAAAAGATGAATTGGATACATCACAATTAAAAGACAGTAAGTGGAGAATCAACGCTTTAGCCTGAGGACAAATGTCTTCACTAAACTGGGAGCATTCAGTGGCTGTGTATGTGATGCAAGGAGCCTCTGCCGATTGAACCTCTGGAGCTTCACGCCACAGTTTGTCTCGGTGGCCCTCATCAAATGCACTTCACATCGCGGGGAGAGCTGTGTAAATTGGAGCTAATTATTGAAAGGGACCTTCTCTGAGCTGTGCTTGTGTGGCAGTGCTGCCTCAGCCAGGTCTCCCACAGCAGGGATTACTGCTTGAGTGGTGACTGATGGTCCCCGAGGACTTCCTGCCACAAATATTGGCATGACGTGCTGTCACGTCACGGCGTGGGCTGCCAGGAGTGCCCGGTGATGGAGCATTCTGCCTCATTGCCGTGCATGTGCTGCAACAGGGGCTTCGTGAGAGACTCCGTGTGCGTGCAGCTCCAGCTCTCATTCTGTCTTGAAGGCTGGATTTAAAAATCTCCGCCGTGTCCTTATCACTTCGTGGCTGACTCTGTGATAGGTGAGTTTTAAACTCTGCGCCTTCGTGAGACATCACTGCAGAGTTAGTCTTAACAGTCTGATTTTGAGAGCGAAGGAATAATTGGACTTCAAGAAACAGTGAATAAAGAGGGAACAGAAGCTTCTAGTGGCTTCTGCACTGTTCAGCAATTGAGGTTAAAAAAAAGTTTATGGAAAACACAACATCAGGCTGCTGCAATTAATCACAGCAAAGAATGCAGAGTGGGTACATCTTTCCCAAGTGTAAGCGGTGTACCTTGGAAGGCTCAGCAGTTCCAGGGAGGGAAGCAGCACTGGATGATGTGGGAATGCTGAGGTGACTTCGGGTGTTTGTCAGGAGCGAGCAAGAGAATCCCCTTCCCTTATCTTGAGATGAAAAGCAGTCAGAGCTCCCCCAGCTGCAGCTGCCTTCAAATACAAGGCAAGGAACAGCACTGTTTAGTAGTACCACCTATATTCTATCCATCCCTGTGTATGTCTCCTCCTGTTACTTGCAAAGGAGATGGAGTCATTCAGGAATGAAAAAGAATCAAGCCCAAATGAGCAGGGGAAATGCCTGGAATTACTCAGCTGGAAGGAGGTGTGGATTCCAGCAGTCAAATTCAAAGTGCTCCCTGGCAGGATGCAGTCCTTTTCCAGTGTATAAGGGCACCCAACAGAAAATGCACATGCTAAAGAAACAGTTGCTGAAAGAGGGTGGATTATTCCACTGATTACCTATTTGAGATGACTAATTGTGATAAAAAGTAGCTGATCCATAAACTGTGGGAGGAGAGTGACCTTGTCATCTGTCGGAAATACCTTCCCACTTTTTGTTTTCTCCTGCTGTGGGATTTCCTTCACAACAGCAGCACTGCAGTCCCCAGCACGCCTGTCACGGTGACACTGGTGTGGGCTGGCATCGTGGTAGGACGTGAGCACGTGGATCTCTGCATTATTTATTACACTGGCTGGGGAGTTGCTTCAGCATTTCACCAGAGAATTCTGCGTGTCACTGGTTTCCTGGAAGCATTCAAGGAGCAACTGGGTCATTTGTGCGTACGAAGGAACATGGTGGTGGCTGGAGTTAAGGAGGGGTCGTAGCTCGCAGTGAGCTGCTCAGAGGTAGAATGAAGAAGTTTAGTGGTATCTTAGCAGGGAATTGAGAAAGGTTTTGTGTGCACAGGAAGTATTAGCACTTTCATGTTACAAAGCCCTGTCTGCACTCATTGTGTGCTTGTTCTGGAACGTTCTAGAGGATGGATACACCAGCCACTACATGCTAACATGCGTTCAAAGGGAAGGCTGGGTTTCCTCGTGGAATTTGACACGTCCACCCTGGCTACAAACTGCAAGGGAATTACTTCTGGTGTCAGAACAGCGCTCAGCATGCTTTTTACAGCTGAAAAAATGTCATTAATTATTTTTTTCACCTCCGTATTGCTTCGCTGTAAAACCATAGTAGTGTTTTACAGCCTGATTTGGGGATGCTCAAGCACACTTACACTCCCATGAGCAGCCTCTTAACACTTGCACAGTTGAGCCCTTAGTTCAATGTAATTACATTTTTGGTTATGCTTTTCTATATCCTAATTATCACTGATTCAAAGAATTTGAAGGTTAATGACACGTCCAAATTAATTCTTATTGCCACCTCAGTAACACGGGCGCTTTTTCAGTATCCAGTTATATGAAGACTATTGTATTTACACTGCAATTACCCTGTCATGTAGCAAGCACTCCATTTGTATGAATTAGTGGAGTTGGAAAGCGTAACCAGGGTGTAATTGGCCCTCTGATTGCAGCATAACTATAGTCACTGTGTTATAAATAATTACCCTTTCCTTCCTTTTATTTCCTCCACTCACTTTTGTAATTGGGAAGGTTGAGATTTTCTTTAAATACTAAGAAAACTCATTTGCAATGAAGGTCTTTTCTGAGTGTTGTCCAATACTACTTCCTTTTAGAGTCCTGATTCAGTGAAGGGGCAGAGCATGTGCTGAAACCTCACTGACCTTAGTGGAAATGCTTCATTATTTTCTTTCAAATTGGCAGAATCTTTCAAAACAGACCAGAACTGGTTACTTGCATTTTCATCATGACAGATTCCAGATATGTGAATAGCTACAGTAAGAAATGATTCAGGTCCATGCTCCTGGTGGCTTTTTTTCTCTATCTTGATATTGATTTTTGAACTTGGTGTGGTTGAAACTCCTATCACCACCTGTTCATAGATTTACACCCTTTAGGAGAGTTAAGTGTTCATAATTTATTTTCTAACAAGCCCAAATTGAGCAGGGGAGGTACAAACAATTTTCCTTGTGAGCATCAGCATCGATTTCCTGAGCAGCAGCCCATAACTCTCACCGTGCAGGTATGTGCATTTTTATTGCTCCAGCCTGGGAGGAACGTCTCTGCTTTCCAGCACACAGCTGTTCACATATTTAAATGTTACTTAATTTTGCAGTCTTCATAATTTCCCGATCCATCCGTGTGAAAGATGGAGATGTTGTGTATTTGATCACCATAATGGAATTTCAAGTCCAAGTACCTAAAATTAGGCTTGGCATCAAAAATCAGAACGAATTGGAAAAGTCCTCGTGCAAGAAATGCACCCAAAATACTCTTCAGTGTTTTTTGTCTGCACAAATCCACTGTCACGTTTCCCACGCGCCTTCGAGGGCTGCACCCATCGGGGAGGAGGGGAGGGAGCAGCTGCTGTGGTGGCAGGGCAGGGGACAGCACAGATCCCTGGAATGAAGTCCTTGTCACCAAGGGGGACACTCAGCACGCTGACCCTGCACGTGTCACCGAGGCATCGGCAGCCAGTGCCCTTTGGCTGCATCCAGGTAGTCTGGGAGGGCACGGACCAGCCCTTACATCCAGTGTACGTGGGGGACACCAGCAGCGACAGGCTGTGTGCAGGTGTCCTTTCGGTGCACTGGGGGTGATCTGAGGTGGAAGTTGGGGAGATCCTGGCACTGTCCTCCTTAGTCCTCTTTTACCAGTGCAGACCTGCTTAAATTCCTAGTAGCTTCACACGTGATGCACTGCTGTAGGCACAGCTGCAATGCATTTAAACGGGAAAGAGTTGACACAGTAAAGAAGCTGGCATCTTCTAAGTTAGGAAGTAAAATAACTCTCTAAGTGCTCATCCATCAGGCTTTTTCCCGCTGTGGTAGTGTAAATGTGCAGTCCTGCAGCTCTAAAGCAGAGTAGCACAGAACAAAAGCCAGGGTTAATGCAGGTTCCATTAAAATGTTGTCCATTTCTTGCCCTCTCATGGTCTCTAATTAAGCAGCAGTAACTGGGGAGCTGCTGGGCCATCCCCAGGTGTCACTGACCACAGCCTAATCTTCACTCTGCAGGTCACTTGCACCAATTTTGAGCTTCTCCCTTGTTGCCCTAATTTCTCCGAAAACACTTAGGTCAAATTTAACCTTACTGGGCATCTGATCCTGTGTGAACTTCTAAATGTAGATGTGGAGTGGCTTCATTAGCAGGCTTGCAGTGCAGCACAGAGTTGAAGTGAAGGAGTGTAACAGATGGGACTGGAGCGATTTTATTTCAGCAGCACCGAGAAGACCATTACACAAGCCATTTATTTGTTAATGGGTTCAATATGTGTCTGGTATTTCCCAGCCACTTGCTTTCGGAATGTCTCTTGTTACGGTCACATAATGGCCATAGTAATATCTGCACATCCTATTACTCCCTTTTGTAGGTTAGTAAATTATGGAGGGACCAGTGCCTGCTCAGCACACTGCACTGGTGTAATTATCCTTGCTTTGGCCTTTTACAGTCTCAGCCGCTGCCTCCTGCATCTGGTCAGAGTAATGAAAAACAGTGCAGTTCCTGACATCACCCCGTGGGTCTGAGGGCAGATATTTTAGTGGTGTTGAGGAAGGAAGGAAGGATTTCGACCTGTGGCATCAGAGGTGAATGTGACAGCTTCTGAATGAAGCTCCTCCTGCGTCCTCCCTTCTAGGAGTTACCTGCTGTGATAGGGCACGAATGTGGTGGTGGGTGAACACCAGATAAATTGCTAGGGGTAGTTTAGGCTACACGGCACAGCTTCCCAGCCTGTATCAGTTCAGGAGTTGCAAAAATATCTACTTTGCTGCTGCTTTCCAAAAGAGATTATTTCTGCCCTTTCCCCCAGCATTTGTCGGTTTGTTTTGTTGTTGCCAATTTTGTGCACATTGATTTAAGTCTCACCAGGTGTACTAAAGGCCTCCTAATGGATTAAAAAAGCGAATGTTGTGTTCTACCCATTTTTTGTGGGAGTTTGACTATTCTGTAGTGAAAGCACTGTTTATACTTGGCACAATCTTAATTTTTTTTAAAAAATACACTTCTCAATCAGGAAAAAAGGAACAGGAATGCTGTCAGGGTGAATCCTTTCCAGTACCCAGCCAGTCCAAGACCATGGAAGCTGTAAGAATCCAGCAGTGCTTAGGCATGAAATGCTTCAGGCCAGGTGCATCAGGTGACACAGGATTCTGATCTGCATCTTCTCTTGCACAGTTTTTAATACAAGATTCAATTCGTGTTGAAGGCAGAGGCAAGCATTTTCAGGACCTCTGATAACCCCTGGTACTCGTGAGTTGAAGTTCTTTGTGTGTTTATAGAACAGTATAGAGAGAGGAAATTCTGAGTGTGGATAACAACCTCCTGGTTTTGTGTACCGCTGAGATATGGAGTCACAAAACAGAACCATAGACTGTTTTAGGTGGGAAAAAAACCTCCAAGATGATTGAGTCCAACCTTTGACCAATCACCACCTTGTGAACAAAACTGTGGTGCTAATTGCCAAGTCTGATTGTTTCTTGGACACCTTCAGGGATGGTGACTCCACCTGGGCAGCCCATTCTAACGCTTGACAACCCTTTCCTTGAAGTTCTCCCTGATATCCAAGCTGAACCTTCCCTGCAGCAGCCTGAGGCTGTGCCCCATCTCCTACAACCACGTAGTTGTAGAGAGCACCCCTGAGCCTCCTCCTTTGCAGGCTGAACAACTCCAGCTCCCTCAGCTGCTCCTCGTAGCACTTACCCTCTGGATCCTTCACTGGCTGCTTTGCCCTTCTGTGGACGCTCTCCAGCACCTCAGTGTCTTTGTTGCACTGAGACACAGAGCTGGACACAGGACTTGAGGTGCAGCCTCACCAGTGCTGAGTACAGAGGGACAATCACTCCCTGGTCCTGCTGGCCACGCTATTGCTGACACAGGCCAGGATGCCACTGACCTTCTTGGCCACCTGGGCACTGCTGGCTCATGTCCAGCTGTTGACCAGCACCCCCAGGTCCTTTTCTGCTGGGCAGCCACTGTTCCCCCAGCCTGCAGCATTGCGTGGGGTTGTTGTGGCCCAGGTGTAGCACGGCACTTGGCCGTGTTGAACTTCATCCCATTGGCCTCAGCCTGTACAGATCCCTCTGCAGAGCCTTCCTACCCTCCAGGAGATCAACACTTCCACCCAGCCTGGTGTCATCTGCAGACTGACTGAGAGTGCACTTGACCCCCTTGTCCAGGTAATCAATAAAGATATTAAACAGCACGTGCCCCACTACTGACCCTTGGGGAACCCCACTAGTGGTTGGCCACCAGCTGGATGTGGCACCATTCACCACCACTCCCTGGGCCTGGCTGTCCAGCCAGTTTTTAATCCAGCAAAGAGGGCACCTGTCCAAGCTGTGTGCTCCCACCTTGCCATGGGAGACAGTCTCCAAGGCTTTGCTTCTCCCTTCTGAGGCAGAAGGCTTTCGAAGCAGGACTGCTGTTAATTACGTAAGAAATCTGAGTCGCCTGGGAGGAGATGTACCAATTGCTGTATCTGTTGTCCTTCATGACCTGGGAAGTCATTCCAGTCCTGTTTCTGGGATGATCCTGTGCTTCATCAAGACAAGAAGCCTGTCTTCTGGTGGTCCTTAAAATCATACTGACACTTGTTTCAAGACTGAGCTAAAGCATGAGTTCTAATTGTTCAGATTCTAATTTCTTAATGATGATCCATCTTTGCAACCTGCAATTTCAAGTTAGTTCAGCCTTTTTTTTTAATGTCTTGTTCAGCTTTGTTAAATAGCACTACTGTTGGTCATCTTTGGGTGGCAATGTGTTACCTCTCTGACACGTGCTAAGAAATAATGTGTTCTGAAAGGGTTAGAAAGTGTCGAGTGAAAGTTGTTGTCACGGATTTTAATCTGCTATTAGTTCCTATTAGCTGATGAGACAAAGCAGAGCCCTTCCTAGCAAGTATTAGCCACGCTGAAAAGTGCAGTGGCCGGTTTTCTGACTGATATGCCCATTCAGGGGAACTGGCATACTAAGCCCTGCTGATTAGTTTGGAACAAAGAAGAAATGACTCATCTTGAAGAAGGAATGCAAATATTAGCTGAGAGACAACTGTTTGTGTGGATAAGCTTTCTTAAGATGTTGAATAAATATGAAAAGGTGTACAGGGAAAAATGTGAACTCACTGCTTATCTGATGCAATGAAAAAACCCCAAATGGCTCTTCGAGAGCTTACAATTAACAAGGCAAAACAAGCAGATGGAGCTGGAGCAGCGAAGGAACTTGTTTTGTAGATTCTTGATACCTCTATGATGACACAAACACAGGACATCAGGAAAACGTGGTGAACACAGAGGAATTACTGGCTTATGGGTGTGTTTTTATACAGCTGTGATGTTTGTAAAACAATGATAGGATGGCAGAGGCTCATGTTGCTTCTTGAAGATGGTCTTTCATTTGACACTATTGGCTGCTGGGTCTCAGACACACTGCTGAGTGAAAAGGGAAGGGAAAGGTTAATTTGCAGGAGGAGATGTCAGCAAAGGGTTTTAATTTGGTTTTTATCTGTTGCTGTGGATTGTGGTAATCTGAAAGCCAGATCCACTGAAATAATAGAGATCTCCTTGCTTATTAGTCTTTCTCTTGAAGCCAGGGTGAACTATTGCACAAATACAGGCTAAATACAAGTTACTTACGTTGTGTTTCTTTGCCTGGTCATTTTAAACTGCTTAATTTGCTGTGTAGGGCACGTCACTTTGGACAGCTGCTTTGGGGTGTAACACAAGGCTGAGTAAAATTCGGTTTGGTGCTTGTCTTGGTTGTGGGTTTTTGTTGGTTTGTTTGTTTTGTTTTCTCTCAGAAAAGGGAAGGGAGACTCTTCTTGTGTTCTCACATCTGTACCACCTATATCTGAATACAAGCCAAGGCAGGGACTTAAGCTGAGATGGGCAGGCGTGTGCCTTGTCTCTGATGAAGCAATTTTCAGAGAATTTTGGCAGCTGTCATTCCCCACCATGCCTGTTTTCAAGCTCTGGGAGGATTTCTTTACCAGAGAGCAGCAGCCAGATATGCAGAGGGAAAGAAACAGACCATAGAACTTGTCAAAGCCAGATCTGCAGCCTGCACTGAACCTGTCTGTGTATAGTCCTGCAGTGAAGTTTCATAGCTGCAGCTGGTAGATGTCATCCACTTTAGTCCTGATTGGATTTTCAGTAACCAAGGATTTTCCAGCAGCCAGAATAATGGAGAAAAATAGCTTCCCTTTCTTGAGATATCTTCCTTTCGTTTTCTTGTCTGCTTCCCTTAGTGCTGGGAAGAAGCAGGGATGGGAGGAAGGTTGGGGAGAGAAGAACATTACTGTAATTTTACAATACATGACCCTTTGTAAAAGTAACCAGTGCTTGAAATCTCTCCCTCTCCTGGAATAACTCCTACCCTCAGATAACCTATATAAAATCAGCAGGCATGAGTGAGGAAATCCCTGTGAGACGAACTTGTACATTTATAAGGGGTGAATTTGTGGGTCATTTTGAATGTTTGTGGCATAACTTGTGGGTTGCTTCAGTAGAAATACTGTAAGTAGGTGATAGAGAAGAGCAGGGGGTGCCTGAAAGCCAGATGATTTTTCAACAACCCAACACACATCAGTGCCTGCAGGTATCTGCCCTTTGAGTGTAGTGTGAAACACTGTTCTTGTGGTGTGTACTTCCATGTACACATGCATGCAAACCCTCCCATGATCATATCAGCCTTTGTTTTATCTGTATACTGAGTGCCTTGGATTGCCTGCACTTCATAGTGTTGTATTGGGAAGAGGTTATGATTGCAGATGGATGAAAAAAGAAAGCAGCACTACAGTTTATATCCATCAAGAGGCTGACTGTACACTTCGCAGTTATCTTTTAGGCTTGCATTTTCTGGTTTCTTAGAGCTTGATGGGATATTCATGTTCCCTTAACGTGATTTTGCTGATGGAATAAAGTTCTATATTACATCCCTTTCCAAATCTTTTTTTCCCCTGTAATTACTACTTGGACCTCTGTTGTTCTCAGGCTTTCATACAGGTGGGGAAATGATGTAGGTTGCACGTGAATGTATGTTGCACGTCAACAGATGTGCATAAGAATATTTCTGTAATAGAATTGTGAACCTTTTGTTCATTTTCAATCCTCAAGTCTCTTGAGAAGCATTTTCCACTTCCATTAAATATCTGGGGTTTTTTTTTCCCCTTGCTAGCTAGTTAAATTCTCAGACAAGCAGGTTTCCATCCATACTGAAAGCTTGCAGCACCTCCCCTCTCAATATCTTCACTTTAAAACAAGGCTTAAATTCTAACATTTATAAAGTCTCATGGAAAGTAACTAAATTGTTCTTACACACTTCCCTTTTTAACTCAATGAGTCCAATTTTTATTTACACTGAGGCAGCTTTTGCCCTTCTGGCTGTGTGGCAGGACTTTATGGTGACCATAAGTACAAACCACGTAAATTAGACCATGTGTTGATATTCTTAGTAAAGGACCGCCGGCGTTACTCGTAGTAACTAACCCTGGGCAATTGTTAAAGTTCAGCTCACGCAATGTATACTGGACTGTATTTCAGGTACCAGCACATTTGTGACCTCTGTCTGGCAGATTACAACTGTGCTAGGACTGTGATTCCAGAGGGCAGCCAGTGTCTGGTACCATCCACCTATATGGGAATAATTTAACCTAACACTGGAAAAGTCTGGAGGTGCCACTAGTTGTCAGGAAACCTGTTTTTTAAAGCAGCCTGTTTATTTCTCTTGGTTTTCCCCAAAGGATCTCACTCAGCTTTGCCAGCAGGCAAGTTTGAAAGCTGCTGCCATCGGGTTTGAGTTCTAACAAAGCTGTGCTGATCATTGTGGAGCTATTTGGGCTTTTTTCTGGTGTTTGCATGGTGTTTTGAGATGTGCCTGAAAGGGAGAAAGGGAATTTTTTAGGATGTGAAGATCTGGAATTTTACAAATGAATTGCTTGCTTGCCTTATAGCATCCCCAGCTGCTTTTTCCTTTGTTTTTTTCCCACTGTTCTACTATAGAGCCCTGCCTTTTTTCCTGCCAGGCATGTGAGAGAGCTCCTTTGCTGGGGCTACATCAGGCTTAGCTTGCACATCTGCTGTTTTTGCAGCTGCCTCCCCACGCTGTGCAGTGGAACACTGTGAGTCTTCATCCTTTTTGGAGCTGCTGCCACTGAGAGGATGCTCTGGGTTTGAGTGTTTATTTTTCAGTTGTACCTTCTGAGGGTGAGGAATGCAGGTGGAAATTGCCAAGTCTGTTCTCCTGGCTGTGAGTGATACATCACTGACAGGGGGTCAGCACAGGCTGCCTCAGTGTCCTGCACTTCAGGGATATATAGCGCCACTGTAACAGAGGAGTAAAGGATAGAATGCTAAGTCAGTGGCCAAACTCCTACCACTTTTAGTGGAGTCAAAATTTACTTCCAGGTTCAGCAGTCATCTTTTGTGTCTCGCTGTAGAGTGGCAGCACAGCCTGGGGAAAAGGCTGGAAAAGTTGTGTCTCATGTTCTTTTTGCAGCTGTTTAAGGGGGTGTGGGTCAAGGAGATGGTTTGGATCAGACCTGCTTCCCTGTAGCCCGAAGTTCTGCATGATGACCAAAACTTTCCTGCTGCTGCAGGAGTAAGGAGAAGAGCGGAGTGAGAGCTCCTCTCCTCTCCTTCTGCAGCAGGCACCTGCTTTTCATGCAAGTGTGGTTGGCAAGGGGTGGGGTCTAGGGAGCAGGGTATATGGAGTTGGTGTGGGAATGGGAGCCGCTCCCCTTCCTCCTGAGTGCTGGGTGGACAGTCTGGGTGGTGTCTAGTGTGGGCTATGAACTTCTGCATTGCCTTGCTCAGTGCCACAAGAGTTTTCCAGGGTTGACTGCAGTGTTTGAGATGGATTGTCACTGATTTCCATCAAAACTGGCATTGTGGAAACACCTCTGATGCTGACAAGATGTGATTTATTAAGAGTTCAAGAAGTATATCATTACAGATTGTAACTAATGATTGCTCCGAAGTGATGGCACTCCTGCTTTTAGTTGACATCCCTTTCCACTACTGTTGCCTTTAATGACTTCATGTTCAGAAGTCTTGCATGCAGTATGAACCAGGCCAAATTCTTCACGAGGCTTTTGGTGATAACCAAGTTGCTGTCATGAATTAATCTGTTAGTCTTGGAGATCAGATAATTAATCTTGGAGATCAGATTTCGTAAATGTTGCTTCTCCCCAGAAGCCTTGGCCGTACCTCAGGTCTGCTGTAACATCCCACCACCATCATCTCCAGGATGAGTCTGGCCTCTGCTTCCTTTACCCTTCTCATTGGACTTTACATACGAGGGGTGGCAGAGGTGCAGCTGGATTTATTTGGTCAGTCTTAAGGAAAATAACATATGGGGGGTTACTGATGACTTTACCTGCCTAACCGGAGAATGTGGGGAAGGAGGAGGCAGACTCTGCTCACAGCACATGGTGAAATGACAGCAGGACACAGATACAGGTTGCGATAAGAGACATTCTTGTTAGACCTCAGGAATATGTTTTTCTCAAGAAAAAAGAACGGGGTGCCCAGAGAGCTCGTGAGATCTCCATCCTGTCAGATATTCAGTGCTGAACAGGACAGAATAGCCTGCTCTAAGCTGGTCCTGTTTTGGCAGAAGGATCAGGTGACTTCAGGAATCTCTTCCAACATTGGTTACTCTACAGCAGTTTGATTACAATCAGTGTTCCCATACACCTCCTTCACTGGAGAAGGCTTTTTAAGGCCTGCTGTTCTAAAAAAGCAGCAAGCTAAGAAAAACAAGGCATTGAATGCTGCGGCTGGCAGAAGCCAGTTGGGAATTTTTTAAAAGAAAGATTTAAAATGAAACAGCCACGAAAACAGACAACAAAACCAGAAACAAACAAACAAAAGCCCCAAACCTGTGGGTTTGCTAAGGTGAGATAAGCAGTTTGTGCTGGATCTAATGGGTCTGCCAAAAGGTACAGAGGAGAAACACTAAGTGTGAATGAGGCTGCATTAAGTGACTGTAGATGCTATAAAAGGAGAAGATTTTCTTTCCTTCTCAGCTTTAGCCTTTCTATGGCATCATAACTATAAAAATCCTCTGTGTAGTGAAATGTTTTATTAGTGATTCAGCAAGATCAAGGGACGCTCGAAGTAGCAGAGATGTTTCTCCACTTGTAAAATCAGACTATAAATCTCTGCAGTTGCCTCATTTCTGCTCAAAGCAGGACCCAAGGCTGAAAGTAAAGTGTCTGTAGCTCGCTTCTGGAAATAATGGTGTTCATAGCTGAGCTGGTATTTGAGGCATTCATTTAGAAGAATGGGCATTGTTGGCTGCCTGGCTGCTTCTTTTGTGCTGTGAAGGCTCATTGACTCGAGCCCCTTGTCCAGACGCTGGGCCAGCATGACAAATGCTTTGAGCTGCTCTTCAAACACAGCTTAGCTCAGAGAGACACTTGTCTCTCCCATGGGTCAGCATTACTCAGCTATGCACTTGTCCCGTCCAAACCACGGCAGAGGAGTTTGTGAAGCTGTGATATGACAGCCTGGAAGTATAAACTGCTGTCTAAGACAGTTTCCTGCCTTCCAAAGATATGTGGATGTGCCAGAGTGTGGTCCCTCTGTGTACATCCTGTGTTTTGATGACTCTTGTCATTTCACAGGCAAAGAGAAAAGGTGTTAGCAGTAGGTTTTTAGTTCTCCATACAGAACAAAGTGTTTTCATAGAGAGTTTGCATTTGGGATGTACAGGGCAAAATTTGTGCAGGATTACAGGATCCAGACAGTGCCCACTGGGCCTCTTCATGTGTCAATGGCACACCTCCCAGTTGTGTCAGTGGCTTGCAGGGTCTTGCTTAGCTGTTCAGAGAGGATAATATTTACAAGCAGTTCTCGCTGTCAGGGTGCTTAAGCTCATTAATACCCTGTGTATGGACCTGTCAGGTTCACAGGGCCGATCGTGTCCAGCACTAGGCTGATGTAAATCTGATCGTAAACCCAGATTTTCTTAGGAGTTTTTTTCCTGGACGATGGTGACACTGGAAAGCACAAAGCTTTTTGGCAACTGCAAGGAGCCTTCTTCCCTACTAACTCCACCAGAGTTTGTCTTGAACGCTGGGGCTGTAAACTACCGCCGTCCTTTGGCCCACTTTAACCTTGCTGGGAGACTTGTGAGGGCTCAGAGGGTCACTGGCAGCCTCAGAGCTGCTGTGTGAGCGGGAGGTGGGATGTGCTGCAGGAAACCATCCTCCCAGCAGTTTGCTGGGTACAGAGGAACTGTCTGCTGCGCAGATGGGCTTCAGCCATCCCCCAGGAACCACAGCCCAAAGCGCGCGTGATTGTGTTTCAGCATCTGACGATCTAAGGCTTCATTTAAATGAAGTTGTGAAGAGCGAGGGAAGATCAGAATCTCTAATCAAAGCTTTTCCACTGCTGCCAAAGGATAACTGAAGTTTATTAGGCAGAGCTGTTAAAACGATTAAAAAGCTAATAAAATTCTGGAAGGAAAAGATATTGGACTCTGCAGAAGCTACTGATTTGATGTCTCACTCCTTGATTTTGTTTTATTTGCTTTTAACATCCTTTTTCTAGATTCTGGTTGTGCTGAAATGGCATTCTACACACATAGGGTTGGTTGGGGAATGTGAAAGAGCTTGATGGCAGCATGGAGACACAGACTTGGTGGGTACTGTCACTGGATGTCCTCTTGTCACGAGACTGTTGATAGTTGCCTTTTAGAGGACTTTACTGATGATATAAGCAGCAGGTTTTTTTCCAGTAATTTACTTTGTCTGCCAGGATTTATAATCTAGAATCTTCTGAAAGAATTCCCAACATTTTCAATGGGAAAAAAACAACTGTTTACTCACTTCCTTGCTACCTTTTTTAAGGGTTTCTAGGACAGGAGCTTTTGGAACAAAAAACTTCTGTCTCCTGGGAATAAATCAATTAATCAATAATCACAGCTGCAAGATGAGGCAAAAGGTGCTTTCTGCGGACAGGGGGCAACTGCCATATGCCCCCAAAAGGCAAATTCTCCACTTAATTAGGGAATGGCATGGAGAAGGTGGTGTGTTCCAAGGCTGGGGTGCACATGGGGAAGGCTCTCAGTGTGTGGGCACGTCCAGGGCTGTGAGCTGGGCTGCTGCTGGAGAGGCTGCCTGCTGTTCAGAGGCACCTGATAGAAAAAGCACTGCAGTGCCAGCACAATGGCTTAACAAGCTAACAGGATAAGTGGAATATATTGCATTCAAGAGGTGGATAATTCTGTTAGCAGAGTGGGGGTTGCAGCTGAAGCACTGCTGCCAATTAGGGGCAGATTTTCCGAGTGGTGCCTGGGATTACAGCCATGGTTCTGTCAGTGGCAGGCACGGAGCTGCACCTGCTTCTGCCAGAAGTCACCCCTTACTTCCCAAAGCGCCTTCTTCGCTGAAGAAGTTAAGTGATGGAGTGAAAGAAAATACTTAGTCTGTGTTTGCTTAGTCAATTTTTTTTTACAAAACTTTTATTTTTTTAAAATTATGCACTTGGGAAGAAATGGGAACATTGACCGATTTGCAGATCCACTGAGGAATTCCCCCTCTAAAGGAGATGGTAGAATACGAAGTGTGAGTTTGGGATGATGTTTGATGTTCTCTTCATGTGATAAGATGCCTCACTGCTGAGTTCTGGAAAATGTAAGCCTTTTCCCAAGTGTTTTAGAGAGTTGTCCTAATGTTCAGCATTGGGTGAAATCGAGGGAAACAGCAAAAGCCAGCAGAAGTAGGTTAGGGGGAAATAATTTTTTGAGGTATTGTTCTGGGCTCCTGTGCCACGTACACACAGGTCTGTTGAAACAATAATTCCAAGCTGGTTTAAACTAATGGCAGCAAAGCTGTGCTTGGAAGGGTGAGCTCTTCTAAAGACTTCATGTTTCTAGATCTGCTTTTCTAAAAAAAGAGTCTTGTGAATTGGTAGTATTGTCCGGGCTAGAGCTTCAGCACTTTACAGTGCCTATTTAATCTGCATTAGATATTACTGCAGTTACAGTCTGTGCTGTCAGTGCAAATTATTCTAGGTTTTAATTAGCACCTTGTAAAATTGAAACTTGATTGGACTGAGCATTAGGTCATGTCCATGATGTTCACCATGTAATTCAACAAAAGCTAAAGCAAACAGGTAGTGCAGCCCTGTTTATCGTGTCGCTGCAATTTCCTCTGTTTAAATGTGAGAAATACTGGCCTATGCGAGATAATTTATATCAGTTCTGGTCATTAAATGTTGCCATTCTTCTGCAGCAGAAGCTGCTGATACAAGTGCTTTGGCTGCCAGTGAAGAGGAAGATTACTTAATCTGGATGTTTCTTCTGCTCATGGGAAAAGACAATTTGCTTAGCTCTGTTTAATCTCTTCGTGGGGGCACAGGGACCAAAATTGTCCTGGGGAGCAAAGGGTGTTAGAGAACACTAAGAGATAACAGTGTTTTCCTGTGCTGTGTATGGGAAAAGGAGTAAGTGCTTGTATTTGTCGGCAGTGGTAGATGCATGTAATAAAATCATATTTATCTTGTTTTGTGTCAGCAGGACTTTAAAAGCGGCGAGGTTGGGCTGCACAGGAGGCAAACTTGCTGAAAGGCACTCAGTGCTGCAAAACACACTTTGCCAGCCTGCTGCACTTCTGCTGGTCACTGTGGTGTCCAAAAGCAGATTTCTCCAGTGCAGCACCAGTTAGAGTTTCCTCCAGACCCCCCGAATAGGGGCTAAGTGTGCCCTGTGAGCCACTTTATTTTCGGGAGCAAGAGTGTTGTCCTTGTTACTCTTCCACATGTTTAGGTAGACTAGTGAAGGCAAAGGTATTTTAGGAGATAGTTTTACTTAGTTGAGAGACTCTCTGTTTCTGGCTTTCTGCTTAGACGAATTTTTAGTGATGCACTCAATTTTGTCACAGCCAGAGCTGCTGGATTGCAATACTCTGGGGTTTCTCAACATTTTGTTTTTATGCATAGCACATACCATGGCTGAAGAGGGAGGGAGTCCCAAGGGCTCAGCTCACCAGTGTGAAGCCTTCCTTCCTCCTGTCTCATCCAGGGTCACACAGCTGCCTTCCAGCATTTGCAGGAACTACTCACAGGGAAAAGTGATATTGGGACAAGACTATTATTCTTAGCTTTCAGTCACCTCCTTCTGTTTTCTTCTCTGTGCTATAAAAATGAATAGCACTACCAAACCCGGACCTTTTCCTGAGCTCAGCAAGTCCCAAGAGGCTTGGATGTGGCCTCAGGTACCTTCTCATTCTCACAGATAGCCATCCCAGGCCCTGGCAGATGTCTTTTGCCATTCTTCAGAGGTTGGGACACTGTAGCAGACCAGAAGATGATCTTACAGAGCGTGTTTACTGGAGAATATTTTAAAGACATGCTGATAGTTCTCTAATGTTTGAATATATGCTCTCCCATCAGTGGCAATGATGCTGGCTCCAATTGCATTCAGGGAAAGCAAAAGGAGGTTTGAACCCAGTTCAGAAAGTCTTTGGTTTTCTGAGACAGATTCAGCTGGGCTTGAAGTTGCAGCTTGTGTCCCATCTCTTCATGTCTAGATACAACAAAGGCATGTAGTGAAAGCATATTCATTCTGTTTTGTATCAGCTGGACTTTTAAAATCATTAGACTTGGCTACACAGTGTGAAACAGGACATTATAAACTAAAATTATTAAACTAATTCAGACTGAGCTCTCACTTCAAGGGCATAAAAGAGCACAAAAGTTACTGAGGAAAAATCACATTTGTTCCTTTTCATGTGGGGGGCTTCAAGTCCATAGGATGTCAAGTGATGAGATGAATAGAATCTTTCTGTCAATTAGCTATATTTTAAGTGGCAGTTGAGAAGGTTGAGGGTTTTTTACCTCCTGATGACTAAATTCAGGGTTTACTTACAGTGACAAAACTCCCAGTGTAATTATGTCATAGCCACTAAAATCAGTCTGGATTTCTTCCAAGATAAGTGGCAAGCAGGAACACTCTGACGTGAGCATGTCCCCATCCCAGGCCTCAAGATCCTGTGAAACCCAGTCGGTGTGGTGGCTGCGGGGTGTTGGGGACCCTCTTTTGCCCTGCCCTGCATCAAGTGCAGCCGTGTCCTCGCTGCTGGGCACAGCCTGGTGTGGCACTGGAAAACAGTGAATCTGAACTGCTGCAAATAGCTCTTTTTATTTTCAGAAAAGCAGACTTAATGGGGGGAGATTTTTCTCCCTTCTCCCCCTCTGTTCCTTCTGACTTCTTGAAATGCAAATAGATTTATTTTGTTGTTGCTTTCCTTGTGATGCTGGAGGATTTTTACTCCCATTGTATAATGCCAACCTTTGCCAGAGCAGGGTTGGCCGTGCTGGGGGTGCTTTGCCTGTATGAGAACTCACAATAGTACTCTATTATAACTGTCCTGGTATAATTTCACTAATGTAGGTATGGCCCCCGAAGAGTCATTTAATAGCAACATTTTTTTAAGGTTTGAACAGGCTGGTCCTTGCAGTAGCTCATCAGATCCACCCCAATTTGTTCAAAGTGTAGACTGCTAGACTATTCATGATGTAAGACATAAGTGGCAGATCTAAAAAAAAACCAGAGAAATACTGAAGAACTGGGGAAAAGCACATGTTTTGTAAATGTGCATATTTCTAGGTTGGTTGGCCCGTTACTGTCCTGGACAAAATCACGAAAAGACCATAATGGTCAGCATTGACAGATGATGTCTAATAGAAGTCAGGTAGTGACACAGTACAAAAAATACACAGTGACAAGGAAATGTCTGTTTCTTGGTGGGATCACAACTTTGCCTGGTAAAGATTACCAAGTTCTCTCTGTAAAATTCTCATAGTCAAATGTATTCTGATTTAAATGTGTCTCTCCACAAATCAATAGTGGCTTCAATAAATACAGGGAAGACAGAAAGTACCATTGCCACTAATTAGCTGTGACCCAATAGAGATGTTTCCCCTGGAATTACTCATGGTCCTGCTCTACTCAGCATCTTTTATCCCGCTTAGATGGTCTGGAAGAAACAAGAAGTCAAGTCCACCAGAGCCCATTATTTTATGATGATGTCTGGATCCAACCCGTGTATCTTTGAGCAGCTGTGCTGTCTCTCCCTGCTGGCTGGGCTGCAGTGCCCCTCTAGAGCTGGGGCACACTCCAGCCTGACTAGGCAATATCTACTACCCGAGCCATGAGTCACAGCTGAGTGGGACTCTAGTTACTGTTTCCTGGCAAAAATTTCACCTTCACTGCATAAATGCTGTTTTTCTGGTTTGTTTTTTTTCTTGGCTGAAAGCTGAATGGCAAGAGTGGGGAGGAGCTGCTGCTTCCCGGGGGCAGAGCAGCATTTGCTTTGGCTCCAGAGCTGATGGCAGGCTGTACTAGCAGCACCCCCGAGTCTGGCACCCCCTGGCATCTCCTCTGCCCCGTTCTGGGTTTCTGCTGGTGCCCCAGACACTGACCAAAGGCATTCTTGCTTCCCAGTTGTGAGCAGGGCCAGAAGGCAGCTTGGGTCCTAATTTGCACAACAGCAGTCACCAATAAACTTGCTGAAGGACAGATTGGCGTTCAAACCCCAGCTGTGGAGGACAGAGGGTCATCTATGGATTTTTTAATCGTTTTCCCCCCCTCGGATCACCCTCGATGCTTATTGTTATCATAATTCACAGCTGAATTTGGTGCAGGGTATTAGGAACCTCTCAGAAGTCTTTCTGGAACAAGATTTTCTACACAAGTAGTAAGGTGGAAGTTGTTTGAAGAGGTGAGAGCTACATCCTGATCCATATGTACTGCTTTTATCTCCTTATTAAGAAGTAATTCCTTTTGGGGTGAAGAACTGCTGTATTCAAATTACACCAGTACTTTTGCATAATTCAGTTTCTTTTTTTAAGTAAAAGCTTCCAGGAAGGGATGACTGAGGCCATTAATGGTTAAATGATTACCTGGATAAAAACATTGTTTTGATCACTGGTCATCTAATTGATTCTTGTTTTAAACTAAGAACCTGCAAAAAAAGACAGTTAGTAAGCAATTTCTCTTTTCAAGAGTTGTTGGAGACTACTCTTTCTCACCACTGTTTGTCTTCCAGCAGATTTTTAAAAGCATCACCAATGAAGACTCAATCCAGGGACAAGGAAGTCGGAGACTGATAAGTTTTTCATTGTCAGGTAAGTCACTGCTGATGGGGAAGTTTGAAGCCCAAAGAGTTGGGGACTGGAGTTTCTAGAACCTTTCACGTGAATGTTTCTAGAACCTTTCATATCTCTAGGTGAAAAATCAGTTTGTGGCAAAAGGGAGTGGTTGTGAGCAAGGTTTTCATTCTGGAGTTTCGTTCTGTAATTATTTAGCTCCTGGAAGACAAAGATGCTTAACTTGGAAGTTCTTCGATGAAGTAGTACAGAGTAAAAAGAGTTATCCTAGTTCAAAAGTCTTACAGGCAGAGGCCTTTCTGTATAAAATCCTGCACTTTGACAAGTATCTCATTACATGATTACTTTGGGCTGTATTATTTATTTCAGGCTTCCCTCTACTAAGCATGCAAGTGCTTTTCCAAATGGGGTAGCCAGTGTGGTTCTTGAGAGGTTAAATATGATACATGGCAGGTCAGACTGATAATAGGTAGGGCTTTTTTAACACATCACTTATTTTTGCTGAGCTGGACTCTGGGTATCCACCCATAAGTTGATAAAGCCACTGTTTTAGCTCAGGGGAAATAAAGAAGTAGAGTTAATAGTTTTTTAATGTTCTTAAATAATATTACACAGAACTAGTCACGGTTTTTCTTTCTCTCAGAGTCTTTGGCCTACCAGACCAGGAGGTGTCAAGAGTAGCAATTTGTGACACTGCTAAATAATGTGGTCTCACTGGGCCCTTTGATAAACTGGAGTATCTACTTTACCGCTTGATTCAAAGTATATAAGGACCATACCTTGCAATACATTTGGAATATCTTATTCTGGTGGTTTACAAGCAATTAATCCACATTTATATCACGTCCATATTAACAGCGTCATCCCAGCCAGGTATTTGAAAGGCTTTGATAACATCATTTGACACCTATTTTATTGAAAATCTGTGGTATCAAAATAGTTCCATTTCAGTCTTTCTGAAGTTAATCCATTAACACATCACCTTCTTAGTCAATACCATAACAACAAAATCTTGTCTCTCTCAAAGCAGAATTATTGCTATTCCTACATCTGTTATGCTGCTAAGAAAATGCAAATCAAGCCAGACCTTCCAGAGGCATCAAAGGAACTGGGATCCCTTTCCACTTGAATTTCTGTCTCAGCAGTAGCTTCTCTATTGTCGTGAGCCCTTTTGGCTCATATAGACTTCTTTTTGTCATTATCTATGTTTTAGTGTGCTGTCATCTTCAGGGTCATTACATAAAGGTTTCCAAAGTATGGTTGATTAAAAACCCCAAGAAGTGTGACTGGGGACCATTGCATGTAGCACTCATGCCCTGAGCAGTCTGTCACCTGGAGAGTGCAGAAAGAGCTGTCTTCTACCATATCACTTTTTAAAGAAAAAGTTATCAGAATGGGAGGGAAAAAATGTCAAAGAAGGCCAAATGCCAATAAATGCTGAATGTTTCAGATGGCTTGTACTGCTTGCTGGCTGCTGAGACTCCAGTTGGAGTTCATAAAATGAGCTGTGCAGGAACAGTGTTCTCCTAAAAAGCTGGTGACAAAGTGCTTTATTCTTTGTTGTTTACTGGGTATTTAGTTGGACAAAACCCAGCTGGTTTCACTGAAGGTTTTGCTTGAGAAAAGCTTTCCAGACTGAATAAAAATGGCAAGCAGTGAAAAGGGTGTAAAGTGATGTTTTGAAGGCACAAGAAGATGACTAGCTTCTTGAGAATGGAAATAGCAGAGAGCTCACATTATGGCACTAGGAGGGATTTTGCCTTCGTGTTTGCTGCTTTGGAGCCTGGAAGTTGGTCCTATGAAAGGTTAGTTCACATCAATATGTTCAGTAGCAACACTGATCTCACAGAAGGTAATTTCCTGTGGTTAAGCCTCCTAATAGTTTTTATGATGACAGTATTACTACAGCTTTCATTATTTAAAATACCAAGAGAAATATTTTAAGCCTAATTTAACTAGATTGGTAAAAAAGCCTTTAAGGAAAGCTACGCTGTCCACTTTGCATTTATTTTCCAGTGTGCCTTTTCTGGTGCTTACCAGTGAAATGTCACCCTTCGGATGAGGTGGCTGAAAGTGTCAGAGCTGTCTTGCCTGAAGTACAGAGAGGAGAACTGTGCTAAGCTCCCCGAGATGTCCCAGCTGCTTCACTGGAGGTCCATGGTTTGGCAGCAGTGTGACACATCTGCTGAAAGCCCTTAAAACCAGCCTTGGTGGCTGGTATATTTAGAAAGTGTCATCATGAGGATGGCATGGAATTGCAGCAAATCACTTTTCCCAGGCTTCAATATTTCACATATCTCACGTGGTTGCACATTTTATTTATAGGTGTTCTTGTAGAACAAGAGACCGGAAGATCTGAATATTCCACAGACCTTCTGGCTTTTATCCCCTTCACATCTCTGTTAGAATGTTACTTTTGTGTGGCTTTCAGGCCAGGTATTCAGGTAATACCAGCTGTCAGTTTATAGATGTCAGAGTATAAATCAGAACTGAAAATAGGATAAGGTCCACTAAGGGTTGTTGTGGCAATAGTTGTCACCATGAAACGCTTGTTCACAGTGCAGGTATATAATGCACTTTATCTGCACCAGTTTTTTGAAATCCTAGTGACTGACTTTGTAACAGGAGTTCTGGCCACTAAATTTTGGTTAATACTGCTATAAACCTGCTGGTTCCTCTGCCCTCCCCAGCTCTTGCCAACTTGCCCAATGTATTCTCTATAAACCTGACCTTCTCATCCCTGTTACCTGTCGGATGCTGTGTGAGAGTGAGGGCGCTTTCTGCCACCCCCGGCACACCTGTGCCCGCAGAGTCCTGCCAGGGACAGCACAGGCCACCTTGGCCCATGGGTTTGGGTCACACGTGTCTCACAGTCTGGGGGCACTCGGGGCCCGAGGGCACCCAGAGGGGGCCTTTTGCTCCAGGGGTTAATCGTCCTCACTTTTAAGAACTCCCACTCGCTGTGATAAGCTGTTCAGACTTCTTCTGTTGCTTTCTGCCTTGATGAAGACAATTAAAAAGGTAGCCTGTCTTTCAGCCATTTTTGAATAATTAATTTCTGCTTTTCATTTCTTAATAGACCTATTTTCTTCCTAATACTTCTGCTGCCCTTTCCTTACACAAATGAGAATCCCTTTCATTATTTTTTTTTGTAGCGTTTACAGCTAGAGAAAAATATTTTGTCCTCTCTTCCACTGTTTTTAATGTTTTGCCTGGCAACCCTGCCACAGAAATGTTTTGGTTTATCTGTTCCACTTAGTCTTTTTTTTTAAAGAATCTCAGACCTTTCAATTCCTATTTGTGCAATTACACAAGATTCTGTTTTAAAAGGAAAGTGAAGTCTGTCTGAGAGCAGAAAGAAGCACTTCAATTATCTGATTTCACCTCTTGTGTATCACCAGTTGCAGACTCTCATTCAGGAGCTGATCAAGTCAGTCATCTATTGTACTTTATGTAGTATCTTTCTTATTCCCCCCCTTAGTTTGCAGTGTTGGATTTTAAGACTTCCTATCATTGCACATTTTGAATTCTAAAATTGCTTGGTATTTGCTCCTTGCAATCTAACACCAGATGCAATGCTTCTGTGAATCCGTGCACACTTTGCTTATGATGAGTTTTAGTGTCCTGTGCTGCTGCGTGAGCCAAATTGGCATTTCAGCCAATGCGGTACCGCTGTGCCCTTACTGTCGAGGGGTTTGGACACTGACAGTAGCTACCATAGTCTCTCTTGCTTTAAAAGCACGTGGCTGAGAGGCAGCACCTGTGTGCCTTCTGCTGAATCTTGAGCAAGGAGGGGTTTGTTGGTCCTTCTTTTGAAGGCAGGACCGTGTCTCAGGTAGCTCAGCTCCTCGGGTGAACTGCTGCCCTCTGAGGTGGGTCCTGCCCCATCTGCCCAAGCTCTGCCAAAGAAACACTGACATATCAGCACCCTGGCGATTACCTTCCCTCCTTGGTAGTCAACCCACACACCAGTCCTGTCCAAGGACATTTTTTTGGTGTCAGAAGCCAAGCTGACAGCTCTTTGGGAATTCACCAAGGAGATCTGAAGGGAAACGTTGGCGCTGTCCATCGACATCCTAATTAGCAAGTCTCTTGTGGAGATGGATTATGAAGATGGTTTACTGGGCTTTGATACATGAACTATCAGGATCTCGGTAAGATGACAGTGTTTTTTACTTTCTGCCATTAATGATCAGCTCACAGAGGGAATAGATTCCATTTTGGTGCTCGTCAAGCTAGATCATGATCTACATTGACTGCGGTCGTTCCAGTGACACTTGGTTCTTTGCAGTGTGCTGTTAACTCCATTGGTGCCGCTTTTAGGTGTGTCCTGGGCAAGTTTGGCCAAACTCAAGATGTCTTCATTTGCTCAGAGGGTCAAGTGGCTCATGAGGAACACATCCCATTTCCTGGTCCTGAAATCACAAGGCTACTGTGCTAAACAAGAAAAATGTGAATTTGGGCAGCTGAGCATAAAATTTGTAGGGCTTAATAACCTCTGCTGCTATAGATAGCTGCAAGACATCAATTGTCCTCAGTTGGACAGTGCTTGGAAACACAAAAGGCATTCAATACTCTGTTTGTTGGAAGGAAGTTGCCAGCTGGTTTAGAATATCAGTGTCAGTTTCTCAAAACTAGCAGCTCTTTGAGCCTTCTGCTGGTTTGTGGGCTCTGGCTGCTTCAGTGAAGTAAAATATGCACCATCAGGAGACTAGGTGGGCTTGGTCTTCTTGAGACACGTTTATAAACTGCACAGAATAGCCTTGTGTGTTATTTCTAGGAAAGTTCTTCCACAGCTGCTGGCAAAGTCCTCTCATCCCTTGAGGAAAACATCTTCCAACTTCTTTAACTTACTTCTGATGTATTGATGTCCACGCTAAATGTAATTAATTTAGAAAACAGACTGCTCCAGAGTCTGGTTCCCTCTCTGATTCTCCATCCTTTTCTGTCACGCTCCTCCATGGAGCATGGGTCTGTCTGCGGGGAGTTGAAATGCCATCTTTATGGCAGTTTTGCTGATCCTTACTGTCAGAGAATCTTCCTGCTCAGCATGACCATGTGTGACTCACAAGCCTAAATCAGACTTCCTCCCTGGCCTTTTGAAAGCTTAACAATTTGTATTGAGGCAAAGTCAAACATGGTAAAACACCGATGTGTTGTGGCTGTACCTCTTGGAATGGGCATCCCCACCTGGTTCCAGTAAATACATGCTGGTTTCCAGTTTGCCACAAAACCAGACTCTCCATCACTATCCAGTTCCCAGGACCCAAAGCTGGTGATGCTGCTTGGCAAATAGATTTGCCAAATGACCCTTTATGAGGCAGACAGGAAAGTCTGTGGCCCACCTGAGGAACAGAGGGGACATGCATGCAAGTGACCTAGCACAGGGTTGTCTTAGGTCTCATCCAGGCACCTGGAGATCAGCAGATACAGAAGGGAAGCTCTGAAGCTGGACAAAATTCCTAATTCACTTGGGGCCAGCAGCAATAAGGACAAGCCATTGTTTTACAGTGAAGTGAGCCCAGCTGGATTAGGGACACGTACTCACAATTACTGCAAGTGTGCAGCAGTGAAAGGGTCTGCGATGGTTTTGTCTCTGCCTGGATTCCTTCCCTCTGTCATCTCGGAGAGACGACCTGACATCAGCACACTGAGATGTAAATAACCTCTGTCACGCTGAAGTGTGAGTTATGACTAAATAGGAAACTGATGGATGATATATTAATAACTTTTTTTAAAGAGACTGGAGGAATATATACCTTTGCAAAGCACAGAGGACTTATCTCGGTAGCATTTCCTCATATGCCTCCAGGAAATACACTACAAAACTACAGTGCACAGCAGGGCATGTCCCAGCCTCGTGGAGTTCATGGGTTCCACCAAAGGTCCCTGCTCACTTAGCCTCAGACCATCACTCAGCTGTTTAGTATCTTCAGAACCTCCTCTCTGAGGGTGATGGAGAGAAGGACTTTCATTTGGGAAAGCAGAATAGCTGGGATTGTTCTGCTGGGAATATCTGAGCCTTTGGTTACTGCAGATAAGTTTCACTGCACATTAACTGCAGTTCTGGTTAAGTGCACACATCCACGTCACTTGACTCAGAGCTCTTGCATTTCTGATGCTCCATTTTTCACAGTGATGAGAACTCGTGGTGAGCTATATAAGTGGGATATTTGTCCTTGAGAAAGCTATTCCTACTAGACCTGTGCATAATTTGGACATTAAAAATTGAAGTTTCTAACCAACTTTTTGACAAATTTTGTTACATTTTGCAATTTAAGCAAGAAAATGACACAAAATTTCCTGCTGTGTGCTTAGCTGAATTATAATCTTTTTCCTCATCCAAATACAAAAATGAGACTAGGAGTGCCTTCATCTTCATGGCTATGCTTAATTCCCCTAACTGGAAAGAGGCTGGTAGGTCATCATAATATGTATTTTCTTTATGATACATAATATATAAATATACATAATTGAGTGCTAGGTATTTTCTGTCTATCAATAGACCATTTCTTTACTCAGTGGTGCCCAAAGACACTGCAGTCTCTCTTTGAAGGAAAAAAATCAGAAACATATACAGCAATAAATATTTCAGTTTCAGAATCTTCTGAGGAAACATCAGCGAGAAGGAAAATAAGATCCCCAAGGTTTTTCTCTCCTCTCATACACTCACAGCCTGACATTAAAACACCGCCGGGCCTTGTAGTTCATTGCTTTTGCAAGGCATTTCTGGCAGCACAAATTCCAAAGCCAAAGAGGTTGCCATATAGGATTTCAGGATGAGATGGACGCTGGCTACACAGGGATTGTGCTCTCAAAAGAAAAGAAAGGAAAAGAAAATCAATGTTATCAGTCTGAAGCAGGTCATTTTCTTTGTGTGGTAGCATTGCTAGGACCGTGGCAGTACAAGCTGTCAACAAAGTCCTTTCAAATAGGCTCTTAGCAGTGATAGCCTCAATTTTTTCTATTGCTAATTGTTAGAAAATGTCTCAAGAATGAGATTCTGAAAACACAGTCTGTGTCAGGGCCATCTGTCCAACAGCTTCTGAATATCTGCAACATGACTTGTGTGCGGGGATAGATGATTAAAGCCGCCAGAAAGAAAAGCAGTTCTTTTTAACTTGCACGTTTGATTGCGCTGGCTCTTACTGTATGTTAAGGAAGCAAAGTACAGTGGGTGAACCTGATCCCTGCCTTTGATAGAGCTGTTTCCTGGGAAAAGTACTGATGATGGTGTGCAATGTGTATGGTTTTCAGATTCATCCAAAATATCTGCCCAGGGGGTTTTACATGGTTGCCCACAACCTGCCAGAATAATTGGATTTTTAATCAGAAGAGAATTAAAAGACACTGAAAATTCATGTTTTCAAAACATGCCTAAAAGAAAAAAAAGAAGTGTTTAAGTTGAATGTTTAGGTATGCATCTAAGTAGTTTTGGAAACTATCTTGTGTGATACTTTATCTCTTCAATACAGCAAGGGGAAGTGGGCAGAACGCAGTGCAGGGCTTATGGCCCTGTGTGAAATAAAGCTCTAAACAGAGGAGAATCTCATGCAAAGTGGTGGAAAACAAATCAGTTCCTGAACTCGCTAATAGGAGTAAGTGCTTCTATCCTCCAAAGGAAGCTCAGAAATGCATCTGGAAAAAGAGAAGGCCAGAGGGTTTGGTTTGTGTCTGTTGAGCCAAAATTAATGATTTAGCAGCAGATTGGTTTGCGTTTCATTGGCTTCACAGGCACAGACCATAATGGGCTTTGTGTCTTTCTTCAGAATGTTATGAGTAAATTGGCAAATAAGTGCCTGGAGACTTTTTGTCTGCACGACACACACGTTATGCTCCCTGGGAGTTCTGCAGCTACAAAGCCCTGCTTAAAATTTGGACATTACAGGCAAGAGTTTTTCCGAGTTACTACAGGTAAAGTTAAACCTGCACAGAGAAGAAAATGCTTGGAAAGGGAAAAGGTGAAAAATGGCTTTTCATGGTAGAAAAAAAGCACTGTAAAAAACTAAACTTTGTAGAAAGGTAAAATTGATACCTAAGAGAAGTGCACTGGGTACTGAATGCCATGACTTAGTGATTAAATGACTGGATCTCTTTTTAACAGTACTCCTCCCACTGGAGTCAGCCTGGGCAAGTGCTTGGCTTGTCAGAAAAAGTAGCAGATCACTTGAAATTGCATAAATGTGGATTTTGAAGCCAAATCAGTCTGTGCAATTAGGTTGTAAATTTGCAGTTTCATTATGTAATAATCTGTAACTTCTAAATCACAAGGTCATTATGCTTTGGTGTTACATTGCCTCACAATAATTTCACATTCCAGCCATATTATTTGAGTTCCCTACTGGTTCCACTTATATTGTCCCTAACGTCCCAAAGAGCTACTTGGAATGTGGCAAAATAATCATGTTATTTACCTTCTTTCAGATTTCCAGGCTTTTGGTCTGAAGAAAGGAATGTTCTTCAATCCAGATCCTTACCTGAAGATTTCCATTCAGCCTGGAAAACACAGCATCTTCCCAGCACTTCCTCACCATGGGCAGGAGAAAAGATCTAAGATCATGTGTAATACTGTTAACCCCATCTGGCAAGGAGAGGTAAGCAGTTTGAGAGTTCAGCTGAGACTTTTCTATCCCTCTTTTTGCTTAATTCCCTTCTTAGCTAAATGTTGGCCTAGCTGTGCTTGATGTATTTCGTGACTTCTTGTCTTGGTACAAAAAGCTTAATTAGCTACAAAGATGAATGATACATTAAAACTTTCAGTATGGGTTGCATTTCATGGATGTAGTTTATGAAGTTGTTAATTATTGAAGGCAAGCATAAAACAGAATTGAAAAATAAACTTGCATAGCATGAAAGGCTCCTAGATTGTCGTGGTGTTCTTGCACAGAGAGGAGACATTATATAAAGCAGAACAAGTAAATCAAGAACATGCAAATAAAGAGAAGCTGTGTGATTGAAAAGCATCAGCAGCAATATAAATAAAAGGCAACTTTGGCACATTTGCCCATCACCTTGAAGAAAGTCTCCAGTCTGCTGCTGCTTCTTGGAAGGGCTTGTAGGTATTAATGAGATCTGAGAGTTCAATTGCTGCCTGCTGGTTTTAAATTACATGGGAAACAGAGGCAGGCAGCAAAGAATAAGGAATCTCTTTGGAATTCAAGGAGCCTGGCATTATGGGTATGATTTACTGGCACGCTCTGTCAGACCAGTATCTCCACTGCAGGAAAGAGCAAAAGTAAATAAATAGACTGCATAGATTGATTCAAATTAAAATGCAAATTGCAAAGGAGTTCAGGGACTATTAGGGCAAACTGTATATCCATGGAACTGTGAGCGTGGGACAGAGACAGCAGAAGTGTCACTGAGTGCTCCTACCTGGAGAAACCATACGAAGTTACGCAACAGGTGGGGGGAGTTACGTGACAGGAGGGACAACCTTGAAACTAGTCAGAGAAAAACACCTTCTAACGTGACTGTGCTGAGGCATCCACCAGGCTGGACCGTCCCTGTGGAGCCCAGCATCAGGTGTGTCTGGTTGAGAGGTCCCAGCATCAGGTGTGTCTGGTTGAGAGGTCCTAGCATCAGGTGTGTCTGGTTGAGAGGTCCCAGCTCAAGCCGAGGGGCTGGGACTGGCGTGGAGGATCAGGCAGGTGGCAGAGATCTTTCAGTGAAGGGCGTGAGACACACACCTAGAGGTGGGCAGGTACAAGGGGGAATCCTGCCCTGTGTGTGTGGGTCATGCTCAGCATATAAGAATAAAATGTCACGGGTGTCTTCTCCTCAGGCAGAGTTTGTGGGCTGACATTTCTTTTCCAAGTCCGGCAGCGAGAAGAGGAGAAACACAGAAATGGCCTGATTACAGACATGGGGAGGCAGAAGAGCACAGCTGGCTGTTCATCCCCCTGCTTCTCTCCAGGGGCTGCAGACACGCTGCTGCTCCCCTCTGTCGCTGTCACCTTCTCCTGCTGCCTTCTCTGCAGTGTTCTTCAGTGCTCAGCTGGCTGGGTTTGTGTGTGCTCTTTGCTGTTCCACTGAAAACCCACACTGGTTTCCACTGCACAGAAGACCAAGGGCCTGATTTTCTGCAGCTTTGTCCCTCCATGGGACGAGCGGATAAGGGAGAGTGAAAACTGGTGCTGGATTGTAGTGGTGGCCACTCTTTTCACTGATAGATGTGAAGATGTGAAGTGAGAAAATGTTGAGGACTCGTAGGCATTTCACTAAAAGTATCAGTCATTAGTTGTTTTCACAAAAACATATGTTAGGAAATATATTATTTCAGAAGAGTCATTCTTTCCTCAAGTTCTCTCTCACTCCATGTGCATAGAAGCCAGATGGGGGTTTGGGGGTTGTTGAGTGACCAATCTGATTTGTTTTGGATGCTGAACTTGAAAAAACCTGGAATAGGGGAAAAAAAAATTACCAAAACAGCTGCAGAATAGCATCTTTATCTATGTTCCTAATTACCCTTGAGCAAATTCAGAAGTGAGTCAACTCAGTTTTGTAGGGCTTCAGCACCAAAAGTCCTACAGAACTGAAAGATGACTAATTGACCTATTTTAATTCATTCTGGCGTTTCTCCTCCTATACTTCCCGGGTTGATCTATTTGCATAGTAACCACCTGCGTCATAGAAACACTCTGGGAGCACCGTGATACCTCAGGCAAGTTTGCTTCTGTCTCTCGAAATATTGATGTTCATCAGCATCATCTCACAGGCCGTTCTAATGTTGTTCAGCACAAGTTATTCTGACTTCGAGCTATTCTTCCATTGCTCTGATTCACGATACTTTGTACAAGAGGACATGTGGAAATGGAAATTTCTTCCCAGGTGAGGAGCAGCTTGTGACAGTCTGACACTCACAGCAGGGCTCTCTGTGGAGGGGAAAGTGCCCTCACACTGAGGATTGTTCATGAGGATTAAAGCCCAGGTGGTACCTTCTGCTGATAGAGAGGCATCATTTTGTGAGGTTTCTGTAGGTTTTCACGTGCTCTTCAGAAACTTCTGTGCAGTTACATCAGTGAGTGCCTGGAACCCACATGCCACTGGATACCTGGGCTCTGAACCCCTCAGTTAAGCAGGAATTGCACTGGCCATCCAGACAGTTGCCAGAGCATAGAGGCTGAGTTCTCCTACCATGCTGATTTGAGGTAAAACACAAAGAAAATCACAGAAGAAAGTCCCACTTCCCAAATCCGCTGCACAGCTAGGACGGTTGAGAAGGGGGGATGTTGATTGTAGCTCTTCTAACATTGATATTAAAAAATGATGACGCTGTTCCCGTATTGTTTCATGCTGAGACAATGTGTGTGCTGTCACAGTGATTGGGAAAAGGTCCTTTAAGGAGATTTAATTTGTCAGAAAGCAGTAAAGTGATAGTTCAGACAAGCAATACAGATCGTTTTGGATCATAAGAAACAAAGGAAAGTGGTCTAAGAAGTCGTTCCCATACCTCCAGCTGGATAGGAAATTAGGCTTTTTCAGATAAAGTACTTCAGCCTTCTGGGACTTTCCCTTGGACATATTTAGATATTTCTTCCTTAACTGTGGCACCTTGAGCAGGCTGTTTCCTCAGTTTTTGTTTCGTTTACTGGTATGTGGACAGAGAGCCTCAAGGAATGGCCAGTGAGATGACTACAAAAATTGGCTGATGCAACCATTCAACATATATAAAGTAGTAGGAAGTGCCAAGTGATGCACTGAATTTCAGCTCCCCTAATCTGGCTCTGGAAGAGCAGATTGCCTAAAGGTGGGAGCTCAGTCCTAGGTTCAAAGCTGTCTAAACTCCCTGCAGCTTCACTCTTTGTTTCTTTGCCTCAGCCTTGACAAACCCAGTTAAATGACAGCTGAGCCCAAGCAGTGTTTGGGCTGGCTGCTTTATCACCCTGAAGATAACCACATTTCACTGGTGCATTAATTGATGTGCACGAGCAGGGGTGTTCAGTACTCTGTTGCAAGAGCACTTAACAAATACTAGTTAATGTGTCAGAGCTGTGACACAAATTGACAGTATTTTCACCTGTGCGGCTCGTGCTCTCTGCACCTCAGATAACTCACAACCTGTCAAAAATATTGCACTTGGGTAGTTTCTCACATAACTCGTCTCTTGAGATTACCAGCACAAAATCAGGAGGAGGAAACACTCAGGGGCTTGGGCACACAGGAGGCAGGTCCTGCAGAGAGGGGTTCCTGCTGGCTCTCTGCTTCTCCAGAGGCTCCGAGTAGGCTGCTCCAACGGGTGCTGCCTCATGTGGAATCCTGGAGTCATAAAAGCAGGGGATACTTGAGCAAAGCTTAACACAGTTAAGCCATTAAAGATGTTTTAATATATTTGAATGAACAGTATGAATGTAAACTGAAGCAAGTTATATTTGATCAGATGTTGATCTCGTATTCAGGGCACTGGGTGCTAACAGTCCTCCCTCGCAGAATCGTCGTGTGATTTCACCAGAAATCCAAAATACAAGCAACAGAAACATCCCACTGATCGAACTACTTATTGTTTATCTTGCATAACCTTCCCCCCCTCCTTCTACTGGCAAATACAAACCAACATGCTGCAGAAGCTTGGAGGCCTTCACACCCAAGCATGAAAACAATATACAGCTGAAGTGAGCTCCGGATCTGGAATTTACTCTGAGTTTTGCCAGAGGTGTCATTGGGGCCGAGTAAAGCCTTGTGGGTGGTACCTTCACTGTGTAACATCTCTGCACACGTGTCCAGGTGAAGTGTGAAACGCAGTTGGACTGCACAGAAAAGCTGCAGTTTTACAGCCACATTTTTTTTAATATCTGTTGATGAATGAAGTGCAGAAGACCAAGACAACTTCAGTTTCTTCAGGAATGCGTTGTGGTGTGAAAAATTTTCTAGGTGTTTTTCAAGATGTTATCCTTCTGGAAGTGCATTTTAACTGCAACTTCTGCATTTAGAAGACTATCGGTCTTGTTGGTCTTTTATATTAGTGCTTATGAGAATCCTCAAATATTTTCAGCCTCTGCTGTGCTAATGAGTTCACAGACAATGTGTGAGAGACAATGAAAAACCCTGACTCTGAGGAGCGTTTGCACTTGATTTATCCAGAAGTTTGTTTAAATTTCTAATGTCTTAGGGCTGAAATTTGCCACTAATAAAATAAGAGACATCCTGCAAAACTGTCTAAACCATCAGAGAGAATCCATGATGAGCCTGTTAACGAGTAATTCTCACTGTTGCAGAATACGTGAAATAGATGGGAAGGACTTTTTTATCCCTTGTTTCCAAGAGAGATGTCGTGAATCTGAGGAAGAAATCTAAAAAGCCAGTTTGCTGAAGGCCTTATCCAACTTTGTAGGAGTTCAGTAGAAAGGGCTGATTCAGACATTAAAACATCAGGCCTTTGACACTCCTGACTCTGCATTATTTTGCCTTGCCATTGAGAAAAACTGTAGCAAGTTTAAGGAACTGCAATTCTTCGTGTTGTGTGGGACAGTAGTGATCTGTAGAGAAGGTTTTTGAATGGAGAACAGCATAATACAGGTGGAGAGTGGTATGTGCAGTAAGAGTGCAATTGTTTCACTGGAGTATTTGAAACAAAAAAAACACTAATGAAATATTCAGCTGAAAGAATAAATCTATCTTCATCCATCAAATGTAATTTACAGCCTTTTAAGATTTACTTCTGCTTGTATCACCCGGTGTATGATGGATATCACAAAATTTCTTTTTAATTCTATTGCTTATTCAACTCCAAATCAAGAGCCTAATTCTTCCTGTCACCACTGTATTAATTTATCTGCCTTTCTTATACTGTCTCCCAATTGTTATGCTGACTGTTTTTAAAGAACCTGACTTGCACTTCACTTGTATAATTGGTGCCCTGTTCATTTCAACAACTTCCTTGATAGTGTTATTGAGTCACTGTGATCCATCTGTATTCGGGGATGCAAACAACTTTGGCAAAAATAAAACATGGGAATGAATCACCATCAGTAGCTGGTTTTCTATGAAAACTATTCCCAAGCTCTGGAAATGGTTCTGTTACCTTGTGAGTGGGAACAGGTGTATTCTGCCAGGTCAGCATTAGCCTCGGCCTTCATTCTTTACCATATTAAAGCCCCAACAAGATCTAGTCCCATTGATAGAATAAATCACCTGTGTCTGTAAAACCAGTGTTGGGGGTGGAAGCAAACAGGCACTGAAAAGCAGGTTACTGTGTGGAGCTCCTTCAGTGGCGTTTACTACAGTGTTTTCAGATCTTGCTGGAAGATGCCGCAGTCACGTAACACCAGTTTACATTCCGCTCATTGAGAGGGTGTGAGATATGAAGGTATCAGCTCATTCTTGGTAACTCTGAGTCTGATTTGTGTCTCTGTGAGCGTGAATCTCCAGGAGGCAGCTGTGTAAAATCTGCGTAAATGAGAGGAGAGTTCTAATGACTTCCTGTTGACCAGGGCCAAAACTGATGGTACAGTGCTTAGTCCAAGAGGACTTCATGTATTGCTGTGGTTTTCTTCATCATGACACTTTTGCTCTTCCCTCTCCCTCTAGTCTCTGTATTCCTATGGAAATAATTAATTATGGGTTGTTGATTTTTGGTGCCTGAGCAAATACCAGCTAAAGCTTTTCCTCTGACTGGGGCATTTTAAGGCTGTACCTGGTACAGATCCTCCAGTGTCTAATAAGATGTGCTGTAATGCTGCAGCTTTTCTCTTAGCAAGGAATTAAGAGGAGATCTCTCTCCTATCCTCCTCCCTCTTTGCATTAAATGTGTGGGAACACGGTAATCTTTGAGCCTCCTGCCACTGTAACAAGCAGGACAGGCATTGAAAAGTGGCTGAAGAAGTAGGAAAAGTAGAGAGGTGGAATGACTTCACATCTAGAGCAAGTCTGTTTCCCCCCGGTCATCATCATTCCCAAGGGATGCCATAGCACCCTGAAAAGGAAATAACTGAAGAAGACACTGGGGAAAATAATACACATCTGAACTTGTTCTTAGGGATTCAGTGTGTCATCTACAATAAATAACCTGTTTCCAAGCAAATCTCCTTGATTTCCCTGCTAAAAACACCTCTGAGCAGTCTTAAAGTACATGACCTCAGTTACTGTCAGCAGCAAGGAAGCCAACAGATGTGCTTCCTGTGCACCTGGCACTCTTCAGACAGGATGGGAGTTCAGTCTGGGGCACCAGCCTGGAGCCACCTCATGGTAAAACCCTTGCCCATGTGTGGATGGGGTCATCAGGCGCACAGCACGACCTGCTTGGCTCTCCAGGTCCACTCACGTCGGTCCTTAAGTCTTCCTAATGCAGACACGGCCAAGGTATTCCCGAGATCAGGAATCAGCAGTCCCCACAAAGCCTCCTCGCTGTCGCTCGTGACAAATGCTCTTCTTCCCCACTACACCAGGGAGCTTCAGTTATTCCGTGCGTTCAGACCTCCTGCACGTAACTTCCTTTAAGGAACACACCTGACAGATAACCATTTCTTCTAACAGTCCTGCTACATTTCTAGTGCACCTTTGGAGGTAATTACTGGCTTGGGCTAATCACAGAATGGAGATTTAACTTCTCGTTTGTTACCAGTTCATCCACTGACTGCTGGAGATCGTTGATAAATTTGGGGTCTGCCAATTACTTTGAAGAGGTTTGTCCCCTGCGTTTTGTGTGATGCATTTGACTTGAATTTTGATTACGGATCAAGTGAAAACATCGAGTTTGAGTACTCGCTTAAATTGTTGGGAATTGTTCTTTCCAGGTGTCCTGTTTGCTGTTATCCTGATGAACACGTAGTCAGTAGACAAAGTCTTCTGCTTGGGTGGTGGGGCTTTAGCCTTGGAACTGAAGCTGTTTTGGTAGATGAGTTTGCACCTGTGTTGGAATCCATGACTTCCTTTGAGATTTTTGGTGTTTAAGTACAAAGGAAGGCTCAGACAGAGTCACAAACCATGCAGCCATTGTCAATTTTGGTGGAGAGGCTAAATCGCTGAACAATTTAACCCCTAACATCAGAATTTAAAAAACTGCCAGGAATTATACTTTCACTTTGGCTCTGACTCTGGGGGAAAAAAAGCCCAAACATTTATGTAAACTTCAGTGTACCTTTCTCTAATTAGTCTCAGTGTAAACTTTAGTGTCTTTGGATTCCAGCAGGTTCCATGAAATTCCTGACCACTCTTGCAGAGTTTGCACTAATGGTTGTTATTAAAGGAACTTAAATTTTTGTGGAAAAAAACCCCAACCCATGAACAAGCCCACAAAATGAGCTGTGGCCCCAATGAAAACATACAGTGTAAATAAAGATTGCTGGTTTAGATTCTGGAAGAAAATGCACAGTAGTCAAAGCCAGCTGAAAAAGACAGAAGAACCTGCCTTCAAGGAGTGACTGTCAGAAAAATCAGGAGTCTTTTAAAAATAATGCATTTGGGATTATTGTACTGAAGTTTGTGTCTTCTTGTTTTTTCCTCTGCAACCATAAATGTTATACTTCTTTTTAATGTGAAAGCTGAACTTCTTAGTTGATTCTGTAACACTGAGTTATGACATTTTTATTACAACATTAAGAGTTGTAATAATAAGGAAAGTTCCAAATAATAGAAGGGTGGTTTACAGGCTGTGTCCAAGCCTGTTTCAGGGAGCTCACTTTTGATCTCAAACTGCAGTTGTCTCCAAATGGCAAAGCCTTTGAGCTCTGCCACAGGACACTTGTGGTCTTAAAGGCTTAGCTGTGTTTCCAAAATGCTGCTGGTTTTATATCTCAGAACATTCTCCTGGAAGAAGCATTTGGAAACTGTGATCATGGGACAGGGGCTGGTCTCAGGGCAGTCTCACAGATCCCAAAATGCATCGTGTTGGCAGGGGATGAAGCCAGAACACAACTGGATTTCACAATTCGTGCGCAATGCCCTGGTGTTTGTGTGTCTTTGAGGCACAGCTGTTCAAGGGCGAAGGGGCACTTCGGGCTGATTCCAACACACCTTGCTCCATCCTCTGCTCAGGAACGTCTGGGAACGTCCACGTGTTTCTTGTGCAAGGAAGGAGCTGTCAGGCTTGGTTCCACCTGATGTTATGAAAATAAATATCCATGCAGGTTCTGATTTGCTTCAGCGTGGCACCACAAGGCAATGTATTAATTACATTAATGACATTCAGATCATTAATGTTTTGCTTTCTGCTTGTGGGCAGTTCAGTCTTTGGCTCTGTGTGTGTGTGTGCTCTGCCCCACAAAGACTTCTTTGCAGTATTGTGGTCAACAGCACGATGATGGAGAAGTCATTAAATGGCAAATTGCTGTATGTTACAATAACCTGACTTGGTTAAATGTTAATTCCCTTCTTCTGCTTTCCTTTGGAGTGTCATGAAGTGGCACTTACCCAAGGTTTTTAGCAGGTGAAACAGTAATAGTAATTCAACTTATTTTTTTAGGCAGCTCTCAATATACACATGAATTCGATATTATACACTCCCCTTGCACGTGTTTATCTTCTTTGGTGACCTGTTGCAAAGATGTAGAAGAAAACAAGAAGAAAATACCACTTTAGCTCTTGTTTGAATCGTTTTTCTCTGGTTATTTGTGCTTTTGCAGGGCCTGGTTAACAGACTGTCCCACTCGTGTTGGTTTCACTTGAAGGTGTTTGAACTAAGCTGTTCTGAATTAGATCATGATTCAACAGAGCAAGCAATTTAGGACTTAACTCCAGGCCTAGATAACCCAGAGCACGATTCTGTTGTGAAGATTGGCTTTGGCAGTGGGAAAGCTGGACAAATCCTTTCATCCATCTCCATACTCACTTCCTACACAAGTTGTCTTCCAGTTCAATAGTGACCTCGCAGTTAGGTGAACAGCACCTCCTCCTGCTGTCATGCACCACAGCACAGTGTGCTTTTCTGACTGATAATGTTCCAGTAGTAGCAGATGTTTGGAAAAATTATTGTGACCTGTGTCACCAGCTCCGAGCCTGTACTGAATTTAGCCAGCCTAGGAGAAAGCAAGGCCGAGTTATCTAACATATTTGCTTTCCACTGTTGTTTCTAAATTGAGCTTTGCTTTCCTTATGGGGAGATCTTGGTATCTCCAGGTGCCCTAATGCTCCCACGCTTGGAAGCTGTACGCATGGACTTCCTTGTTCCTGCTACCTAAAATATCACTCTCCGTGTTCCCACCCCAGTTTTGCATGTGCACAGTCTCTAAAGGCTTATTGGAGCATTCTTTACAAATAAACAGAGCTGTTCTTGTAAGCAGGTTGGCTAAGAAGGTTCAGTGCACTTGGTGCCCATTGGTTTTAGGTTGTGTCTTTCCTGTTTTGCTCAGCATCCTTTGTGACAGAAGCCTGTGCCATGGCTTACCTTCTGGCTTAGCTCTTTGGGGGACTCTGGTGTGAGCCAGGTTAGGAGAGTGATCCGGGTAAAGAGCGTTTTCACTTTGTCCTTTTTGAGCTGGGGCAGAGATGAACAAGAAGAGGAGAGATTTCACCACAGCGTGTCTGAAAACAGTGGTCGTGTATCCCTCACCCCACTAGACCTTCCCTTCTCAGTTCCCAGGGTGTGCCTCACAGCTGAAATACTGAGTGGTGGGGCCCAGCCACCAGCTTAATGTTCTGTGCCCTTCCTTTATTGCAGCAATTCAGCTTTGTCTCCCTGCCCACGGACGTCCTGGAAATAGAAGTCAAAGACAAATTTGCAAAGAGCCGACCGATCATCAAACGTTTTCTGGGAAAACTCTCGATGCCGGTGCAGCGCCTCTTGGAAAGACATGCCATAGGGTAAATTGTGCTGCTCGTGCCACTTTCCATTGTTTGATGAGTGTGCTGCTGTTTTGAAGTCCCTGGTGATGTATCATTATTGTGATACTATGATGTTATGGGGAAGTTATTAAACTGACAGTCTGTCTGATAAATCGTGCTGGTCTTAATTAGAATTTATAGGACTGTGGGCCAGAAAAAGAATTCCCTCTATAACCCTATGCATGGCATTTTGAAAATGAGAGCTGGCATTTAGGAAAGAAGTCTTTTTTTTGTGTATCATGGCTGCGAATCTGGAGAGTGCAATATTTTCAATTTGAATATTCTTTTGATGTTATCAGCAGGCTGTTTTCATGTTTCAGGGAATTACCTATGGGCTAAAATCATGCCAGATCTGGTTCTCCTCCCTTTAATTTCTGGAAAGTGGAAATATTATAGAAAAATACATGTGGCATGTTGTAGCTAAAGCTTTCTGAGCCTGCCCTGCTGCCAAGGAACAACCTTAAGCTCGCAAGCCCTGCCCTGCTTCCCCGTTGCATGAAAGTCCTGGGAAAGCGTGTGTTGCCAAAATAACACAAACCAATTTGAGGAAGATGGAAGGTATTCAGACAAAGGCAAAAACTTGGCTCTAAGCCTGTGATGTTCAGACCTTGAAGAGCAAAGGAGAAAAGGAGTCGTCTCCTGAGGAAAGCGTAAACAGTGCAGTTTCCAAGAAGGCATTTCTAAAAATTGTATCTCCATTCAGCAGAACAGCAGGGAGATGAGCTTGTCGGAAGTGTTTTTAAACAGCTGGTTCAGAAACTGGCTGTGATATTGACAGCTGAATCCACCAGAAGGGACTGAGCTACCTCCCTGTTTCTCAAGTAGGGAAGGCAGAGTAGCTTTTTAGAAACCAGATGGAAAAGAACAGCTTGGGGAAGGTAGAGCCCTGTAACTGGTATCATTGGCTTTGCTCTGTACGAGAAGATTTCTCATCATCTTCTGGTTGTAACTTCCTATTTGACTTCCTTGTTGTAAACACTGCCTATCCAAGGATGGGCTTTGCCAAGAGCAGTGCCTCCAGCCTGCGCTAGATCTGGCTTAGTTTTAATACCCGACTGGCATTTAAATCTCAGGCAAGCTTAATGGGAAGTGTCCCCACAAGTTCAGAGAGGTCATACACAAGCCTTGAGACCATCTCATTTATATGAGTTTCTGATGCATGTGAAACTATCGGAGCAAATCCATATGACCCAACTGGAAGCGAACTATGTTTCTTCAAAAGATGTATAAATATGACTATTTAGTGAACCCTTTACACTCAAAAAATGCTTTGCAGAGATTGATTCAGCCTCACTGCGGGCAGCTGGGAAGTTAATCTTTTCTGTAGTTTCATTCTGTTCTGAGGGGTGGATGAAGTGTGGCAAAGGGAGGGACCTGCACAAGGACAGAATGGAGTCATTGATCAACCTTGTCAGGAAGGTGTTCTCCCGATATTTCAGCTTCATAGAGGTAAGAGGGGTGGAAAGAGATTAAGAGCAGTCACTCAGCCAGTTTTGAGGAGAGAAGGTGGTAAGCGGGGACTGGCCTGCACAGGACTTTGTAAACAAGAACAGGAAAGCTGAATTTTATGCACATGGTGAAGGGAAGAAAATACAGAAATGCGAGGCTCTACAAAAGGGTAGATGTGGTCAGATCTGCAGGGAAGCAAAGTCATGTTACAAAAGCTGAAGTGGGAGTTGTTTGCTTCCCATGTTGATATTTTCATATCCATACTGCAGAAGTTTCATTCCCACCATTCTCTCTATATTTATGCATATGTGCTCGTGTGCCCCAGCAGCCTGTCTTACTCGCTTTACTCAGCTCTTCCATTGTAATTGAAGACATTGTCCTCTCCTTCTCTGCCATTCGTTCTCGTATGCAAGTCAACATGCCCTCATGGCTGGGATGAATAGCTTTTATGTGTTTTGTGATGTACTTTTGTAGGACACAGCAGATTTATCTATGCACAGTAGACACGGGGTAGGTTATAGTCTATTGTGACGATGTTTGTTTTCTTGCAGGGACAGGGTTGTAAGCTACACGCTGGGTCGCAGGCTTCCCACAGACCATGTCAGTGGCCAGCTGCAGTTCCGATTTGAGATCACTTCTTCCATCCATCCAGGTAACTCTCAGTCTTAACCCACCTCTTTCTTTTTTGCTTTGCGTTCTTTCCCTTCAGAAATCTGACTTCAGTCCTGGATGCTCTGGGACTTTAGGCACAGTCATGAGCAAAGGGAAGTGCATAAAGTCACAGGATGCATCGTGAGTCACAATTTCTTCCCTGTTTCCCCTTAGCTTATTGCTCCTGGTGTCTCATATTCCCCTGTTCTTGGCTACTTCCAATACTCTGCCACATCTCTAGGCAGGATGAGGGTGGGAAACTGAAGTCTCACCTGCTTCTCTCTCACCTGCCCTAGTGAAGTGCTATATGGGCTGTTATTTGTAGAGCCATCTGCATTTGAGCACTTCATAAGTAAAAATGGGGAATGCAATAGCAGCGGGGATTAGAAACTTTTTCAATTGGTTTGTTTTTAATGAAAAAGTGAAAATAAACCAAAACTCCTTCCCTCACTTTTGGTTTGGTTTTGGTTCACGTTCTTGTAGTTATTTGGAAGTAACTGTGGTGATTTGTGGCTGGAAGGTGGATCACATCAAAGGATATTTTGGGGAAAGTTTTCACCTTTCAGGGATGTGGAAACCAGTTTTTTATGTTATCTGTTGTGGAGTCTTGCCAGCTTCAGCATGAAAAGAGGAATGTCATTAAAATCTCAGGGAAGACTTCCTTGTCATTCCCACGATATTCCCTCCAGTGCCACTTCGGCTCAAAGAGGAGTTTCAAGAAGGTGTTACCTTCAGGTTATGCTGCAAGGAGACAGAGTGCTGCATACAGATAACCACCATGAGTAAGCCTGTGATTAAATCCACTGTAGAAAGACTGCCCAGAAAAAAAAAATCAGCACTTCTTGATAGTTGTTCGGTTGCCCACTCCTTTCACGCTGTAATTTATGCTTTTAATTTTCTCAGATAGCTGTGGATGCTTGTGCCCCCCAAACAGCAACGTCTGGTTCAGTCAACACTTCTTGTTAAAAGCGTAAGTAATTTCTTGTCCTGTCTCCCACAGATGATGAAGAGGTGTCCATTAGTGCAGATCCTGAGCCAGCTGACCTCCAGGAAAGCCCTGTGAACAACCCCACGGAGGAAAGCCTCGGTGAGCCTCCATGCATCAACACAGTGACCTCAGAAAGTACAGCTCCAGAACAGCTAAATGGATACGGTGTGAACAGTGTCGATAGCCCAGGGGCTGTCAAACCACCTGGGGAAGTCAACCAGAGCAGCTTAAATGAAGAGCTAGCAGGAGATGGGGAGGTGGATGCGGTGCCAGTTCCCGAGCCCTTGGAATCCGTCCCGGGAGAAGTGCTGCCTTCTTTGAGCGCTACGGACCTCACGGAGCAGTCGGCTTTCATGGCTTGCATGTCTCCTCCTGAGACTGAAGTTAGGGAAAATAACAAAGTCAATTCTGGTATTCAGGGAGATGGTGGAGTCTTGACCAGCATAGAAACATTAGATATTGATGAGGTGAGTGCAGATGTGCATGCTGGCAAGGACCTAGAGAAGAGTCAGGAAGAAGAAGAAGAAGGGGCTTCAGCCCAGGAGGAGGAAGACAAAAAGCTGCAACTGAGGACCACAGCAAAGAGGAAAAACAGGCCGTGCTCCCTGCCTGTGTCTGAACTGGAGACAGTCATAGCTTCGGCCTGCGGCGAGCCAGAGACCCCTCGCACCCACTACATACGGATCCACAACCTGCTCCACAGCCTGCCCTCGGCACGCATGAGCAGCGACGGGGAAGAAGAGCAAGAGGGCGGCAACGGCGGGGAGAACGATGAGGAGTCCACCGTCAAGGAGGTGTTGGATAAGGAGGTGGTCAGTGAGAGCGAGACCGTGGCAGCAGAGCCTCCTGTGGAAAACGAGGCTGAAGAGAACTTCAGCCAGAGCACGGTGCCTCCTGGGCCCTTGGATGAGCAGCTCTCTGACTTAAACGATGGGCTGTTGGATGGGGAAGCCCCCAGGACAGGGAGCGAGAGCGAGTCGAGCTCCAGGCCCAATGGTGACAACGAGTGCGAGGCGTGTGACACCTCCTGCTACAGCCCCTCCTGCTACAGCACCTCCTGCTACAGCACCTCGTGTTACGAGAGCAACAATCGCTTCTCCAGCCACACGCGCTTCTCCTCCGTCGACAGCGCAAAGATCTCTGAGAGCACGGTCTTCTCCTCACAGGATGATGATGAGGAGGAGAACAGTGCTTTTGAGTCAGTGCCAGATTCAGTGCAGAGCCCTGAGCTGGACAGGGAGCAAGTGGATGGCTCCTCCCAGTGGCCAGATGAACTATTAGCTCATGGTGGGAATGCACAAAGAGCCACAGAGGGTCTAGACACCCCAATAGCAGGTCCAAGCAGCAGAAGAGAAGGTTAGATCCTGAGAATCGATGCGCTGAGCAACCCTGATTATCTGGATGTCACAGAAGGCATCGGATAATCGGGGTTTCCTACAGCTCATGGTTTATTCCTTACAAATTCGGGGGCTGTGAGCTGGGCCAGGCATCAGGGAGGGTTGGATAATTGAGCCTGTCCTTAAAAATCCCAGCAGAACCAATAAACCAGGTGGGGATCTGTATATGTGGTTTGCTGTAGCTATACCTGCATCATTATGAAATCAAGATTAGCTCCTGTAGTTACGTGGCAGATCAGCATTATCACCTCCACCGACTCATTCCTTTTTTCCTGGGATTGTTCCATTTCACATATCCGATGGGCTGCCGTGTCTCTGATAGTTAGGGAGGGGACCAGCTTGTGCTTGTCAAAGGGCAGATATGCTCATTTGAACCAGGTACAGACCTGGGCCAGTTTCTGTACATGTTTGTTAGCCTTGCATAGTCATAAGCTCTTAGCGACCCAGCTTTCCAGCCCCATTTGTTCCCATTCCCCAGGTATCAAACAAAGGTACCTCAGATGTTGCAGACCATAGGGCAACTCAAGAGAGGTTTATATTTTTTGCTTAGGTACCTTGGAAATTTATCTATATTGAATAAAATTCTCATGTCCTTATCCTTCCCTAGAGATAGAATATACTTTAAACAGGATACCTTTTTTTGTCTTTGTAATTGGGGTACTGTTTTCTCCAGTTCCTCCAAACAGATGAAATCCCTCCCTTTGGTAACCCATTTTATGTTGTATGCGGTTACATGAAGAGGAGGGGGCTGAATGCTCATCTTTTCTTCAGCCTGTGTATCATTTTTTCTCTGGCTGAAGTAGTCAAGGACTCAGCTGCAGCTAAGGGCTATGCAGCAAGGTCAAGGGTAGTCTTTACATTCCCAAATTCTGAGTCACCTGTCTCCCTCCATAAGTGACACCAAATTGAGAAGGCAGCAAAAGGATGTCCTATTTGAGGATCACTGGGAATCCCCAATTAATGCAGCCTTCTACATTTTCCCCCTCCATTCCCAGTTTATTTACTCCACCTCTCACTGGCACAGACCTTACCCCTGCAGAAAAAAGGTGTAAGGGTGGCCTTACACTCTGGCCCGTGTAAAGGCTTTGTAGACCGCTGGGACTAGGCAATTTTTCAGTCTGTAGAGCAGAATCTAGCCCACAGAATTAAATTTTCAGACACATACAGGCGTAGAAACCCAGTTTCCTTCCTTGCAGGTCAGAGTCTTCGCTTGTGTACAGCACTGATGTGCAAATATACCTAGGGGGCATGGGCACCTGCACGTGTGAGACCATACTTACAGACCTGGTGGTTATTTTGGGCTGTGTGTGCTTTTGGCAGGGGATGTGGTGGGAGAGGGTGTCTTCTGCACATGGATTGAGTACAGCACCCAGGGCACTGCAGAGCTCACAGTGGCTTTGCCTTGGTTAGCTGAGGGCAGCCTGTCTCTGGGCACCCTTCTGGTGCCACCAAGGGTGCCCCAGTAAATGTGCGCATTGCTCCATGACCTGACAGCCGCTGTTCCAAGTGCAGTAGATGTGGTCACCTCCACCCACGCCAGGTGACCGATGCCACTCCCACGCTGCCGCTGGCTTGGCGTAACTATCTTGACTAGGGGAGAGTCAATTATGGTGAGGTAAGTAAAGCAACGTAGACGGATGGTGTGGTAGTCGGTGCTGCAACACCTGCAGCAGCAGCAGCACAGTTCTGAAGGCTGTGGGAGGTGGACTTTTAGCCCTGAGTACCACGCTTACATAACTCTGCCATCTGTTCGAGGCACGCAGCAGATGCATCTGTGAGGGACGCCCATGCACGAGGGGTTCAGTGGAGACATCTCACAGGCCATACGGCATCAGCAGAGCACCTCCAGGAGGGGCTATTTTTGTCTGAGCCATTCTTCTCACTTCTGGATGGCGTGACAGTTTTTGCAACATTGGCTCCTGCCTTCGAGTTGTTGGTTGTTTAAAGACAAAAAAAACCCATATTTTATGTGTTTTGGTGAATGGTTTTGGGTTTTTTTTACATTTGATAGCTGTATCTTTGGGGGTTTTTTACAAAAGGTTCATTTTTTGGCTGTTAAGATTTTGACATTAGACAGCTAAACCAGCTGGCACACTGAGTTTGGCTTTGCATTTGCAACATCCCCAGAACGATTCAGCTAATTGGTTTTTTCCCCTAAGATGCATCTTTCTGATGCATGTAAATGTTATATTTATGCAATACAGATTGTATCTGGATTAACAAGCCTACCTGGAGCTGGAGGTTATAGTGAAAAACTGTTACCACACAACATGAAAATATGCCCATTAGTAGGATAAGTAGTCCTGGTTTCTAAGATTTTAAGGACAGACAAGAAGGAATCTTTATTCTGAAACCTGTGACGCTTTAGCAAGCAGGTTCCTTATTCTCAGTTAAGTCTAAGATAAGGAATGCTTTTTCATCCCTGCTGTAACTTCTTAGTTTCTTCAAGGATTCTAGAAACATTGACTGGATCTTAAGTAACTTGTTCGTTTCAACAGAACGTCAGTTTGGGCATTTTACTTAGGTTTCATTTGTTTTGTGTTTAGATATGGCAGGAGGGTTGGAACTGGATGATCTTTAGGGTCCCTTCCAACCCAAACCATTCTGTGATTCATATATGGACATATATTTGCAATGTTAGTGTTTAAAAACTTCCTCTGCACTGTCTACTGTGACTCTTTTTCTTCTTCTTCTTCTTCTTCTTCTTCTTTCCCTCTTCTCTATCTCAGGTCTTCCTTCCTTATCTCAGATCCTGACTATATCTCACTATCTTTTGTTCTGCTCTTCTACCACCTGTCTCCTACCTGTTTCTGGTCCTTTTCTCATTCTCCCTCCTTCCACCCAAGACGGACCCTGAATTTTGTAAAGTACCTGTAGAAGGGGATGATCTTCTGCTTTGCAGGGACTGCAAAATCCTGCCATTCTGGTGCACTTAGGCAGCCACTGGTCTTCTGGAACAGCAGAGAAAGAGCCAAGGCAGCTTTTAGCCTCGTATTCCACTGGTGGGAATCAGGATTTTGCACGTTCCTGCCAATTTCTGCGGAAGCTTGGGTTTGGTTGTACGTGAACAGTGTTTCTCAGAGATCAAGCCTGATTCTTCTCTCGCTTACACTTGTGTGCCTATGAGTCCAGAATCTGGCCCATTGGAGTTTAGCATTGACTCAGAGACTTGTCTGCATTATTTTAATACTTCTTGACAATATGAGTTGTTATTAAAATAGTGCCTGGGAATAGGAATGCCCAGAGATGTTAGTACACCAGGTTAACCTGTTTTTATAATAATCACTTGTTTTACAGTAGCACATTTTTTGAACCACATTGTGAAAACAGTGAATGACTGTCAATGTCTTGAATATCTTGTCCGTAGGTGATTGTCCTTTACTCCATAATTCTCAGCCAGTCAGCCAGCTTCCTTCTCTGAGGCCTGACCATCATCACTACCCAACTATCGATGAGCCTCTTCCGCCAAGTAAGCTTTAGTTTTTTATTTTATTGCATTTTTTCAGCTTTTCCTGTTAACTCAAACAGCACAGAGGTCAGTATGTCTTTCTGAAGAACCCCGTCTGTTCTGTACATACAGTCCCCAGAACCCAAGCAATTTGTCCTTTTGTTTCCCTTATCTGATCCTGACTTCAAGTGTTGTCATGTTATTTTGGTCAAGCTCCGTAACCTCCCTCTGCCTCGGTCTGTCTTCTTCCTTAGGATGAAATGAAAATGATAACATTCCCCTGTTTCCACCCAGTGTGTTTAGGCTCGAATGGTTGGGTATCTGTCAGGTGTTCTCTGGAAGCCCTTCCTGCAGAGCTTTCTGGGTGATGTATCAGCAAAGCGCTCTGGTTCCTCTGTGGTGTTTGTCTCCAGGTTTCCCGTAACCCATTTCAAAGCTGGTTGGGGATGGCAGTGCCTGTGGTCTGTCAGGTCTGCAAGCAGGTCCAGCAGGAACCCTTTCAGAGTCAGGATGCTCCTGGGGCAGACAGGCCCAAATCTGAACAGAACCAGCACAAGCTGGGAAAAGGCAGTTCGTGTGGAGCGATCTTGTTGTACCGTCTTTGGATTTGGTAATCGGTGGATTTTATGTTCATTATGGACCGTAGTGAAGTCTACGCTTGTGTTGAATAAAAATGAGAGGTTCTTAAGTAGACCAGTTGGTTGGTAGCCTGGTAATATGGGATTTTTACCACGGAAGCAACTGCTGGAGGTGTTTCCACTTGTGTTCGTAGCCTTTGGGTTGTGCATTGGCGTTGAGCGCCCAGCAGAGCGCACTCGATGCCCTGCAACAATCACCTTTCCACTTGAGCCCGGGCTTTCAGAGCCTCAAAGGTGCAGTGCTCCACAAAAACAACCGGGCGGGGAAACAAAGCGCTCTCCTCTCTTCAAAGCTCAAGAAGGGAACACGCTTACTTGGCCCACGGTGCCCGTGACAAATAATTCATCATGTGCCAACCATGCTGTCAGTGTTCCCTAAGCCGAAAATAGCCGCGGTGCTGGCGTCAGCCGCGCAGTTGCACGAATGATTCAAATGCCTTTAGCCCAGCGAAGTCTTATTAGAGTCCCACTGTGGCTTGCCAGGGAATGATGAAATGGGAACGGTTCCCTCTGTAACAGGCAAATATTTCTCTTCCTCCCACTCTTACCGCAACACTTTGTGAATAGGGCACATGTCCCATTAGATGACTTAATGATAGGACACTGACACCGGCTCAGGTAAACAAAATATGCTGTAAATCTATATTCTTCCATCATCAATTTAATATGTTTTTCCTCTTTCTTATAATTATCCTTAAAAGGCAAGGATGTCTCCCATTGGTTTTCACAGGTGCTTTCACGACAAGGTTTACAGACATGAAATGCAATGTGTGATGATTAAGTACAGAAGTAACACCCCTTGGTAGGATTTTGTTTTAGCATCGGCATATAAAATCATTTTTACAATAAAGGCTGACACTGAGGGCTTAAATATGTAGATTTTAATAGCAATAGACTCTCCTAAGTTAATGTAGTGGGAAAAAAAGGTTGACTTGAATAATATCATTTAGGAAACTAGTTTCCAAAAACTCTCAAAGAAATGTTATGGTAATTTCAAAATGAAAACTATAGCCTGAATCTAGAAATTTTTCTTCTTCTAGAATTCAGTGTCCCTATCTCAGTGTATTTAATGCCTCTTAATCCCAGATAAAGAGCTCTTCAACCACATGAAAGGAAGAAACTTTATAATTGAGACCTGAGTTATATGCTCAAACCTGACTTCTCACATGCAATGTTAGCTTCCATCTATAAGTAGAGGTGAAAATAATTTGCTGCAAGTTCAGCGTTGACTGGTTTTATCTAGGTCATGGAGAATCTTCTGGATAGTCTTCTTTCTCTTTAGGATAGTTTTCTGAATAGCTTGATTTCATCATAACCCCACACCAGTTGGTCTCAGGGTGGAAATTTAATTTCAGATCATTTTATTCAGGAAACTGAATAAAGAACAGATTCGTGATTCGTGTAGGAATTTCATAATGACCAGTCTGAATGTTAAGGTCGATATGAGAATAACAGAAGATTTGCAGAGTTTTTATGGCGTTAATAGTCACCCCTTATTAAGCCTGTCTTTGCTAGTACTGATGGAAACCCTACAGAACACAAGCCAAGAAAAATACACGTGCCCAGTTCAGAGCTGCTCTTCGCTGAAGGTGCGGCTGAGCTTGGAAAGGGAAGGACAGTGTATTTACTTTGCCCTGATGGTCCTGCCAGAAGAAGCTGCATCTTGTGGTATAAATCAGAGCGGTATCAAAGCTGCTGTGAAACATAACTTGGCTGATGGAGGGGGGTCACTGGAGAACAGAACCAGCACTGTTGCATCCCCAGCCTGTGCCCTGGCATGCTCTTACTGTGAAGGTTAGATGGAGGTTAGTCTTGGTGGTAGTCACAGTCTTATTTTACCTAAAAAATGACCCTGAGGAAATCTGGCTGCTTCCTAGATCACCTCTGCCCCTGAAGTAGCATGAAGGGACTGGAGCACAGCTCAGGAGCAGAGTGTTGTCTGTGAGTTCAGCTGTCAGCCTGTTTGTCTCACTGTGCGGGTATCCATCCATCTGTCCACAAATCTGGTATCTTGTGCAGGCAGCTTCAGTGACTTGTGTGACTTACAGGTTGTCTTATGAGAGGGTAGAACTGTTGCACCTGTGTGCAACAAAAGTTGTACCTGCCACCCTCTGACAGCCTTCCTGGGTCACCAAGAGTTATTCAGCTGATTAGAAATGCTGTTGAAAGGAGCAAGAGACAGTTCCTAATGTTTTAGAGTGCTAATGCCAGGGTCAGCCCACAGTGTCAGGTGTATCTACTCTTAAAGCAGTGAATAAAGCAACACTCACTGGGAGGTGTAGTTCATGTCTGTACATCCAACAGGGACAGCCTTCCTGGAGTCATAATCCAGTCTGCGTGATCCTGACCTGATGTTTCACTGTGACCTCCGAGCTCTGGACAAGGTTTCCCAGCATCATGCTTAGAACCTTTAAGTTGTATTTAATTGGAGAGACACTGTGAGATGGCCTCTAGAGGTGGTAGTGCACAGGGCTGGGCTGTAAAACCTTGTCTCACTGAGTACTTGGGTAGTACTATTCCTGCTAAGTGTTCCATCAGCAGGCCAGTGGGACCCGTTGGTGTCTTCTGTTGGCTGTCTAGAGTGTGGATCTACAGCACTGCCTACAAGTGTCTAATTATCCATCAGACTTTATTATATTCAACTTGTTACAGGGTACAAACGTAGTGTGGGGTGAGGACTAGGATTTGTCCTTTGCCAGACAACAGCAAGGAAAATGAAGATCTTCATGATGCTAAGGTTTTGATCTGGCCAAGGTTATTTCCTTGAGGATATCGCAGACAATGCATAGCTCCAGAAGGACCATTCCCTACCCACCGTGGCACAGCTGCTGCCAGTGCCAGCCTGCTCAGCAGGGCTCTGGCCTTCCACCTGCCTTATGTGTCTGTCTGATTTACTGCAATGTGCATATGTTGTACTTGATGTGCTTTTTTTCACTGTCTTGTTTTAGACATGGTTTTCACAAAGCTGTGATCTTGTTCTTGAAACAGCTACAACATCCTTGGGAAACTTTACCTGGTGGAGTAAGAGAGAGTCCTCTCCTTAAATTATATAGTGATGTTCACAGTGAGAGACACTGCATGTATACCTGTGATGTGACTATAGGTTTTGCATCTTTAAGGACTGTGGTACTTACAGTCAGCTTTGAAAGAAATAATGCATGTGCATATGGCTCTTGTTGTCTTGGAGTCCTACAGAAAACGTGTCCAAGGACTCCCATCTTTTAAGGTTTGTGGGATTCACGTCTCAGGGGCAGCCAGCCATAGACTTCAGACAGTCTGCACTTTTCTGGCACCAAGTATAGGAAGTGGGTTTAGCCAGAGCCAGCATTCAGGGCATGGGAACTGGTCATGAAGGAGAGGTTTCCAGATAGAGTAGGAAGAGGTGCAGCTTCAGTGCTGCTCCTAGAGAGCAGCAGGTAAAATACAAAAAGTATGAAATCCAGCTGCTCCTGAATGTGATCATAGAAAAACAAAGGAGTGAACTCATCAGGGAAGATGGTATCACAGTAAGAATATGGGAATATGAGGAAGTGTTTGCCCTCAAAGGTAATCACCCTACATGCATTTGTGTGTGAATGCAAGTGAGGTTTGTATAGAAATTCTTCTAGAAGGTACGTGCATGTATTTACATAGCTATGTAGTCAGCTGATGGGCCATGTAGGAATATGAAACTAGCAAGCCTAATTTATTCCATTTCTCCATACATTCCAACCAGTCTGATAGGTGGCTTTGCTAGCTAAGTCACTTTTGAATTTCTCCTGTTCCAAACACTTTTTTTTATCAACATTACCATTTTTCATGAGCCATCATATACCAAACAGCTTTTACTTTTTGGTCATGGGACAGCATAAACATCATCAGGAAACAATAATGATGTAAGGCTCAATATTACGCTGCAAACTCTGAATCTAGTTTGCAACAGATTTACAATACTCTGTTTAGAGGCATTTCTACGGTATGTCCAACCAGTTTGTGATCAGATTTTGGGGAAGCCTTGAAGTGCTCTGTGGTGTCCTTCGAAGCCACTTAATAAAAAGGAGAGAAATGAAACACGTTTGTTCTGAAACACAATGAAAAAGTAAAACATGGGATTTTCCATATTAGCTCAGGTGTAATGTTTTTCTGCCAAGGGTCAGTTCTATGTGGCTACTCTGACCTGCAGTGAATCCAGCTGACAGATATCACTATTTGAACAATTATCTCGCCCTTTGGAAAATGCAGCCACTATGTCACTAGTTTTTCATGGGCTATGGTAGTGAATTCCATGGCCTGCCTGTGTGCTGTGTATGAAATGTTGATGTATATGCATATACTGCATATATGTATATATAGACAAGCACATGGTATATATGCACCTTTGAATGTATCCACATAATATATATTGCACGCATGTAGGCTATATATATATATATCTCTATCTATCTCCTGTGTGTATATACCCTGTCTGTGTAGCCGTGTGTGTCTGTGTGCCTCCCACACTCAGGTTTTCTGGCAGGCATTGCACTGACAGCACCACCCCTTCCTCTCTTTCCCACCCTAGATTGGGAAGCTCGGATAGACAGCCACGGCAGGGTCTTCTACGTCGATCACGTCAACAGAACCACCACGTGGCAGCGCCCCACGGCCGCGGCGACGCCCGACGGCATCCACAGGTCTGGCTCCGTCCAGCAAATGGAGCAGCTCAACCGGCGGTGAGCATTTGCACCTCAGTTCCCCTGAGACCTGTGCTCTCCTTTTCCCACACTGCCCCAGTAGCCTCCTGTCCTAGTGCTGGGGACCGGGACCGNTGGGGCTCAGCACAGGGGCCAATGAACACCACCCTTTTCGTGCCCCAGGGTGCCGGGTTATACATCTGCTTTTTGTGGGTTAAACCCAATTTTTATCTGTATCGTTGCATTTGTTGTAATCGTTTTAGTAAATTGTAACTCTGACTTGTAATCCCTCTTGAGCTGAGCTCATTTCTCCTGCCGGTTTACCTCTGAACCAGCACACCTCCTTCCTTCTCCAGTGCACTGCTCTGACTCCCTAAGGATTTATCCCTCCTCTTTGTCCAAGTTCTTGATCAGGCCTGGTGAAGGGTTTGTCTCCTTCCCCAGGGCTGAGCCCTGCTCTGCTGGGACTGTGCACTTTTTTAGGCGTACACAGGTCTGCTTGATGTTGTGCTGGGCCCTGTAAATCTGTCACTTTGACCCCAGCTGGTTAAAATATCCCTTAACATGTCTTATATTTTCACTTTGTTTGAGGAGTCCACACATAGATCTGTTTCTCATGCTTGCTTTTTAGACTGCACTTAAGAGGGAAGAGAAAAATAAACAATGGGTCAAAAATCTTCTTTTTTTGCTTCAGGAAAGGTTTTGGGTTGTTTTATTCCCTGCTAACCTTAGTGATGCCATTTCTAGAAAAGGACAATCAAAACCGAAATTATATTTTAATTACAGTGTGCAAAATGCCACAGAAGTTTCTTGGGTTTTTTTTCTGTGTTAAGAGATAGTTTTGCAGCTGAGAGAGGGATGCAGAATTTTAAAGTGCTTCTTTCAGAGTCCTTTGAATGGTTTGGGAGCTCCTGTACCCTGAACGGGGCAGTCTGGGAGAACTGGGCCCTGAGTGGCAGCAGCTGGAAAGGGGCTGTAACTCACGGGGAGCAAACCAGCCTTCCTCAAGTGGTTGTTTTGCAATTTATGTTGACACCATCAACGTGCTCTTGAAGAATTAATCCTTTTGCTTTTTACTAAAATTTGTCATTTTGATTAACATTTTATAAATTGTGTCTTGCAGAAGTGAGAGAACCTGCTCAGTGTTTGTTTTCACTAGAGCTTTGCTCACAGAGTCTCAGGCTACCATGTTAATATAAAAAAAGACCGAAAACTCTAAAGAAAGTGAATTTTTAGTATAGATTCTTTCAAGGCATTTACGTGACTTCTTTACCATTTAGTATTAGTCTTTAAGAGGGATTTGAGCTCAGACTGTTTGGCTGCCACTTAAGCAAGTTATCTGCCACAGAAAGCAGAAAAGTTGTGGACATTTATCAGATTTTTTTACCTTTTCTTTTTTTGAGGTTGAACTCCTGGAAGCGCAGCACGACCATGAAGGGAATAAGTGCTTGTGAGAGCGATCTGCCACTCTGTTAGTTAATGCAGGTTAAAGCAGCTGTCACTGCAGACACTGAGGGTGGGCGCTGTCTTTGTGTCCCCCTCCTTCCACACTGTGCCTGCTTTGGTGCAGGCTGCCTGGCTGCCGTGGCTCCGGCTGGATCATCACTGCTGTGTGCTGGGAATTGGCAGTTACTGATTTTCTCTGCATCTCTCTGGTTTTAGTGTTCGCACACCCAGTTACCAAGGGGGAATAGGGAGGTTTGCAGCAGTGGCATATTCTGCTCGCCCGGGTCCCACTGGAGACTGGGCACTTTGCAATTCACTGCACACGAAGTGCCCTGAGTCCTTGGGACTGAGGAGTAAAGGTGGTGATTCCCTGCTCTCTGCCAAGGAGCTCTATTGATCTGAGAAGCTGAAGATCTCGTATCAGTACCAAGTTCAGAACACTTCCTAAGATTCTAATAAAAGGGATTCATACTCGGGGCATTTGTCCAGTGGCAAGTGATTTCTGTAATTTCAACCTGACTGTTGTATTTTCTTACATTATTGTTGTGCTAAATCTAATTTCGGATATTTTGTGTCTCCGCATTTCAGGGTTGTGAAGAAAGCCACTTTTCATAAATCATTATTATTGATACTGTGAAAAGTCGGGCTTTGTTTTAAGCACTCGTTTTAGGAATATTGTTTTGTTGTATTTCAAACTTCATGATTTGAGATGTTTTTCAGCAAGCACACCTGAGAATCATTTTAGGCGAGGCAACAGCAAACATAGACCTTGCTGACAGAATTAGCAGCAGCCTGAACTTTTGCTCTAACCTCAGACAAAATTGGGACTCAAAATCACTCAGCAGTTTGAAAAAATTTGGTGACTTTTCTTTATGAATCAATTCACTTATTTTCTGGCTTCCTGATTTCGTTTGTGGAAGGGAATGGAAAGACCAAAATATTACAGGGGAGCTTGGTATTTCCAGCCCAGCCAAACCCACAGAGCTTTGGAAATTCAGCTTGAAAAAAAACCCCAACCCCATAGCTGTAATTAAGGCTCGTCCTGCTTTCCTTCCATGCTCCGAACTTCCCTCGAGCTGTACTGGCCACTTGAGGATACGGGGAATGCAAAAGTGGAATCCAGGTGTTGGGCAAACCCCAAAGAGACATCCAGCCTTTTTATTTTAAAGGCTCTTGTTTTCTGCAGCACTACGTGGCTTGTTGGCAGAGCAGATCACCCCTGTTGTCCGAGCTCTGTTGAGGAGACGCCATGCAGCATATGAGTGTCTAGATTTGTCTGTGCACTTGTTTGGAAGGTAATAAGTGATATAAGGAATTATAACCATAATAGTTAAGTCAGCCACAGCATGGGATTTCTTAACCTCCATTTCTTTGACAAATCGCTTTGAAAGTATACTGAAATTTCCAGAGGCATTCCCGTAACTTTTGCACTTTCAATGTTTTGTCCAATTACTTTGGCATTTTCTGGTATTTATATGAGGTGGTTTTATAGTATTGAGATGCAAAAGGAATGCGTGGCCTTTTATTGGCACAGTGTTACTCTTTGAGGGTTGCCAGTAGGGATTTTCTCCCATCTAATTAAATTGAAGGTACAAGGATTTTCTGTATGTGTGCTCGTATCCCTTGATGATGTGAACTTGGGGCTTTTTGTGGTTGGTTTTTTTTTCCCTTTCTGTTGCATGTGGGTGTTGTAAAACTCCTCCAGTACTGGAATGGAAAGTTCATTCAATTGCCTGCAGTCAAGCGAATAAAACTGTAAAATGTAGGTCTAAACCAGGGGGGTTAAAACTGCAGGAAATTCACACTGTTGCAAAACCTGCTATCAGAATTCCCTTGCAAAGATGAGTGTTTTCTTAAACTAGCAAAATGTACAGTAAATGTGGCTTCAAATGACTTGGAGTACTATAGGGAGACAGATACATAGTACTGTGAAGGTTTGGCATAAATCTATTAAAACTTTAATTATTTTTCTTAATTGTCTCCAGTCCTGCCTAGATGGCGTTGCAGTGAGCTACTGGAGGTGATGCCTTTTGAGATATCAAAAAGGCAAATCCTAAGTGCTTGTCTCTAATGATCCTGTGTCCCTTTGAGGAGCTAACTCATGACTAACTTCTAATTTGGAATATAGTGTGCATTAACAATTAAAGAGAGAGAAAGTAAGTAAAATCTGTAAGTCAGAACTTGAGGAGAAACAAAAGAGTGCAAGTCAGAAAAATGAAAGACAAACAATGCTGGTTCAGATTAAATGCAGGCAGTAAAGCCATCTTCTTTCAAAGGCATACAGCAGTGCTATCCAGAAAGGAGGATTAAAATATTGGGGTGGAGTAAAAGCTAATTAAAATAATTAAGAGAGCCTGTTTTCTATTTTTGCTTTTCTTTCTCTTTCTGGTTCCTTCTTTCTCCTTGCCTGGTCTTGTCTTGCCTTGCCTTCCCTATATAAAATATATTTATAACATATATAAGACAAACTCATAGCTTGCCAGTAGAACCAAAGAAAACATATTCATTCATCTGTCAGCGTGAGTGAACAAGTTAATGAGAATTTGCTTTCTGTAGTGTGAATTCAAAACACTCCAGGCTATTTGTTCTGGATCTGGGAAAGTATTTAGGATAGGGCTCATCCCTAAGACCATGGTCAGTCCCATTGACAACAACTAATACGGCAATTAGTTCCATGATTATAATGGGAGTGGCATTACGGTTTTTAAAGACATTCACGGGCTTTTATTCAGAATTTTCTTTGTCATCCTCCTCACTGTTGTTTGCTTGTCCTGTACTGTGTCCTCTTCCTTGTTTTCCAGCTAGTCACCACCAGTGCCCAATCCCACTGATTTCCAAGAGTGGACGTAACACTTTCCTCTTCACCTGTTCCCTCAGCTCACGTGTCGCAGCCCCCTGGACTGTTTTGTGGCAGTCGTGTCAGTTAGACTGTGGCTCTTGGAGGTCACAGCACCTACTGGTTGACATTCCATGTCGCCTCCCAGGATGGAAGTGTTCACAACTGCTGTCCATGCAGCATCCCAATAAATATTTTGGGAACACTCTCAATAACCTTTGCTTTTTTAGGGTTGAGCACATGCATCCAATAATTTAATAAGGAAGACTGAAGGGTGCTGAGATGTCACAGGATTGATCCTTGCTTCCTTGGTTATGCTTCCCTGAGACTAAAGGAGAGGAGGGACCACGGTCCCCCTCTTGTTTCAGGTTCCAGATGTTTTAAAGGCAAGTCTAGTCGTAGCAAGCTGTGTGCTAAACATGGGTTTAAATTTAACCTCTGGGTATTCCTGGCTTTGCTCTGTTTGTGAGTCACTGCAAAACGCCACGTTGGCAGAGTGATGGTCGGCCCAGTGTGAGCAGCTGTACCAGGAGAAGAGCGGGACGTGCTCCTCCTCCGTCACACGCTGGAGATAGAAGCATTGGAATCCTTCAGGAACCGTGCTGATGGTTCAGGCAGAGAGCACCAGACAGCTCTAGCGTCACCTAAGGTGTGTCGTTCCTTTCCGTGCTGTGTCCAGGTACCAAAACATCCAGCGAACCATCGCAACGGAGCGCGCTGACGACGATGCCGTGGTGAGCAACAGGGTGGAGAGAGTTCCCACCGGAGGAGGGAGTGACTCTGAGGCAGAGCCTTCCCAGCCAAGCTCAGGTAAAAAGCTCCCGAGTGGCGTGTTCGGTGCCATTCAGACCTGGGGAAATCCGTGTCTCCAGGGGAGACAGGAACTTTATTATACCAGGTTGCAAAAGTTAATTAAAAAAAGAGTCTTAGACTTGCAGCTGCAGTTTTTAGACCTGAAGCTGCAGTTGTAAGTTATAAAGACAGACAAGGCATTTTTATTTGAAATTAAAATGGAACAGGCATCTGGTTGTTATTCACCTAGCAGTTGCAGAAATGGTGCTCTTTTTTGCTGCAGTGTGATTTTTAGCTTGGGGCATTGCAGTTTCTTCTCTCTACCACATTCGCTTGTGTGATTGCACCTGCAGTGGCCCTGAAGGAAATACTTGTGGTTTTTAGAGCTGCAATTTTGTGATCTCTACGAGCTGATCTAAGCGAGGGCTGTCCCTGAAGGAGGCACAGCTGCCTTTGTGCCCAGCACTAATTGATGTGACCGTAGCAGAGCAGAGAATTACCTGCCTGGTTTCTTGTCCTTGTCGTTTCCAGCCAGAATGGTTCTTTGCTCGTTAGGTGACCGGGCAGGAGTGAGTGTCACTACAGAGCAGAAGAGCAGAATGTTGTCCCCAAGGCGGGATGGGATGGCAGGGGTCTCTCCTCCTCTTTTTGGTGGCAGTCAGGCTCATGTTGTCTCAAAACATTTGGGGAACCAGAGCCTAAGTATTTGTTTCGGGTAAGAAGCACCGGCAGCAATCGGAGCAGTGTCCACTGTGCAGCTTGAGGCCATGGCAAAACAACCCTGCTGGGCTTGAGGGCTTGCACCACCAGAGTTACCAGCCAGGTCTCTTCCTCTGGATTATCCTTACCCCTGCCTAACTTTGTGTATGGTCTGCCACAAGGAAATCCAACTTCCTGCTATCCTTTTGCCAGCCCTGTGTAAAAAGCAAAAGGAAAGAACCAACACAACATCTTTTTGAATTCTCTTGGGTTTCTGTGTTGAACAGGAAAACTTACACAGAGAAATAATAAACCTTTTTTAACAAGTGTAGGAAAATACTCTATTTTGTTTGTTTTCCTGATCCATTTGGTGTTTTTAGCTTGAAAATAAATCTTGGCCAAGAATGTTTAGCATTTGATACTCAAAGCTTCCTTGCAATCTTTTGGGTTGCAATTCCTGGGAGACTTTTACCTACACTGGATCTTATAAGGAGCTCCCAGTGCTCTCAGTTAGAAGCTGAACTGGAAATGAGGTACACATTGTATTTTTAGCATTTTTAAGTAATGTAGCCATTACTTGTAATAGGTATAATCATTTGCTATCACAGCTAATGTAATAAAATACTAATTTAATAGGAGTTGCTACCAGTAAGTATTTAGTTCAGTTCATGATGTGACATTCACTCTTTAGTTTTAAACCCAAAGAGATAATGGGTATGATAAATGTTATCATAAGTTATTAGGAAATGGGGTTTGCTAAGATAATTGCTTTGTTTTTAGGAGAAAACATCAATATTTTATAAAATGCCAAGAATTAAAAGATCAAGGATGATATAAACACACTAGAGAAAAAAACAGCTGCATTATCATAGATCTGCTGTTTGTCTTTTAATTGAAATGAAAAATGGCAGAAGGAATCCATTTTAAGCACATTAATCCAGGTTCTAAGCAAGTATAAATCAATTTTACTTCAGCAATGGATACAGTCTGCATTTTTAAGTGGATAAAATAGTATGATGTGTCCAGCAGAAAGAAAAAAAATTATAATTGATAAGAAAAAAAAAGTGAATCTGTATTTATTCTGTTAATGATGTCTGCATCCAATTTCCTTGGACTGCAAATAAAATTTGGCTTTATTTAAAAATGCCAGAACACCCGAGCCTTAATTCCATGGTAAGGAGCACTTTCCTGGTGGCTGGTTAAATCACAGGCTGTGCTTGCCACTACGTAATGAGATCTTGTGTCTTCTTGTTTTTTTTGTCCAGAGATTAGGAGGGAAGGCTCCCTTTCTCCGGTGAATTCTCAAAAGATCACCTTGCTGCTGCAGTCTCCAGCTGTGAAGTTCATCACCAACCCCGAGTTCTTCACTGTGCTGCACGCAAACTATGTGAGTAGTTCCGAGGAACTGCGACTTGCTCTCCTGCACTGCCGAGTTCTGAGTCCAAATGCTGCGCCCCAGGCCCTGGGGGAGAGTGCCCAGTGGGTCTGAGTTATGTGACAGGGGCTCAGCTGTCCTTCCAGAGCACCAGGCTAGGCAGGGACACCACGGACAGGCTGCTCCAACAGGACTCTTGCTGGGATTTTGCCTCACACCAGAAATTCCATGGTATGGAGAAGCTCAGTAGTGTTCTCCTCCCGGGATGACCAGGACCCCTTGGTTTCAGCTTGTTGGATCCTCTTGTCTGTTGCTGCAGGGAGGGAGGTTGTTGCCTTTTGAGCCAAGCACCCTGAGAGATCTTACTCAGATCCCACTAAGACTCAGGGAAATAGAGGGGAAAAATTAACCCCTGCAGTTTGCATTCCCAAAAACTGGACGGGCATAATGGAGTGAAAGAAATGCTGGCTTGAGTCAGTGAAGCTGTCTTGGAAAAAACACAAATGAAAACGAATTTTCAAAATTCAAATAACTTTCTTTTTTTCCTTAATCCAGTAAAACAACACATTTTCTTGCAAACCTGGTGTGGAGTGGAAAAAAAATGTAATCTCAGGAGGAAGCAGATAGGGGAGCGCAGTCCTGGTTTGCCATATCTTGAACATAGTTCAACGAGGCATCTACGCATGGCTTCTGAGTATTTGGAAAACCATTCATTTCTGGATGGCAGGGACCTTTCTTGTTGAAAGGAAAAGAAAGCGAAGCGCTTCAAGGGTTGCCTCAGCGCAGGGTTTTAGCTCGCTGCAGACATCAGGCGTTGGCTGTGGTGGGTTGAAGCCAGCTGCCCATCTCCAAGCATCTGCCAGATTATTGCCCATGGAATCCCACCGAGGGAGGGCATTTGTACCTCGCCTGACATTACCTGAACCAGGTTCTGGAGTACAGATAATTTCCTGCATAGCCAGGGTGATATGTGATGAGTTATAGCTGAGAGCTGTATCATTTTCAATCGGCGTAGTTGGTTGAAAAATGAGCAACGGATTCCATAGTTATGTAAGGAACAGTCACAACAGACTAAACTCCAATTTTATTTCTCACTGAAATAAAAAAAAAAAAGCCAAAAGAGGCCTTCAGTTGGAGCTTATAAACTTGTCTCTAATACGAGAACCAGAGTAATCTACTGAAACATCTGTCAAATGGTCATACAGGTTCCACTTGTACAGAAATAATGGCCCACATAACTTTTGGCTTAACACGAGTGTAATATTTTAACCACAAGCCCCTCTTAAAATTTCAAGCTATTAATTATGCCAGTGAAGTTGGGATTGGAAAATATTACCCAGCAGTTAGAATTAAAAGGGAAAGGTGCTCATTTTTCAGATATTTTATTTCCACGGAGAGAGAAAACTGCATTACACTCTTTGCTTCCCTAATGCAGCTCAGAGATACTCAAGACAGTCATTGATCATACATTAGATCAAAATAGAACTTTTTTTATGGAGCAGGCTGGGATCTGAACAGTTTGTGACCATGAAGCTTTCCTGAGTTATAAGCAGGTCGTATCTTCAGGGCAGAGATTGTATCTCTGTGATTTCATACCATTTACCAACCCTTGCCATAATTAGGGACCCTGTGCTACAGGGAGTGTTCGCAGTGGTGCCACCACGATAAATCCTTACATAGTAAAGATAATACTTGTAAATGTTTTATTGCATTATGGTGGTTAAAATGCATTAAACGTACACCGAAACTGAGAATTCAGAGCTGTTGGGTCGGATTCTCTGGACACAGTCCAGGTCTGCACACTGGGGCTCACTTCACTGGAGATGTGAGGCCTCCAGGGGTCCTTTATTACTCTAATGAGTAATTCAATCCTTTGGGCTGAGCAGCAAACCAAGGCACTCGTTTTCCCTCGAGTGAAAGGCTTGGGAAGGTTGTGGATTTTTGTGAAGTTTCCTACTCCGTCTTGGGGGGCTTTTCCCCTGAAGGGAAAGATTCCAAGAGAAGCCTGCGGATGTGCCTTTGTGTTGTCACCACAAGCATTATTTTGTGGTGCTCTGTCCCTGTGGCAACAAATATAGCTCACTTTGGCCCCTGTTCTGCAATCAGATCAGCACTAACTCACTTGAGCTGCATCGGGGCACGTTCCCCTGCGAGGTGCATTGAATGCCCATTGTGAGACACAACGTGCTGCCTGAGGGGTGGCATTCCTCTGACTCGTGGAAGCGTCTCCATCTGCCATGCTTTGCAGCCATCGCAGAAACACACACTCTGTTCCAGGAAACAACTCACATCTTCCAAAACCAGGCAGTTAAAAGTGTCTGCTCCTGCCCTGTGGCCACGTAGTGACCATAAACAAGGTGGCAGCCTTGGATGTAGACACCTGCACTGCGGTCCTCTGGACTTCAGGAATCCTATCGCACGTATCTTGACTTCAGTCACAGCATGAATACGCCGTCACAGCTGTCTTTGCATTTCTCTGGCACCGTCCAGGCACACAAGCAGTGTTTCTGCTGGCCAGTGAAAGCAATGAAATGGGCACAACTGCATCTTGAGGGTGTGATGTTTCAGCTGGCCGCCTTCCTGAAGTGCATTGGAAGGGCAGTTCTTGCACGAGCTGACTGTGGACAATGTGTGGGATGTTTCAGTCTCCACACTGTTTCTTAATTCCAGGTGTTCGTGTCATTCAAATCCAACCCATGTTTCCTGATTGCAATAGAACTTGTTTCAGTTCTTTGGGCACGTGTCCCATGAAATAGCCAACTATGTTGTTTTGAGATCAGAACTGGTTTTCCTCACTTCTCTTTTCCATCTCATAGAGTGCCTATCGAGTCTTCACCAACAGCACCTGCCTGAAGCATATGATTCTGAAGATTCGGAGAGATGCTCGTAATTTTGAGCGGTATCAGCACAACAGGGACCTGGTAAATTTTATCAACATGTTTGCTGACACCCGACTGGAGCTTCCTCGTGGCTGGGAGATCAAAACTGACCAGCAGGGCAAGGTAAGAGAGCCAACAAAACTAATAATTTGTTTAGCACGCCACATCAGGCTACATGATGAATGAAGGTTCCTTCCTTCTTGGCTCAGAATTGGTGAGGGTTTGGATGAAACAACACAAGCAGCAAGCAGAGTTATTTTAGAAGCAGAAAAAAAAGCTTCCAGAATGAATGTTTCAAGGCCTTTCTAGGTTTCTGTAGAATATCACACCACAGCCAGGGCAGCATGGGACTGACCAGAGTCTGAGCCCGAGCAGATCTCTTTGCCTGCAAAACTTGACTCGGTGTCTCTACGTCCGCTGGGTGACTTCTGGAACCACCAAAGAGGCTAAAGCACCGTTTCCCAGTAATGTTGCTCTCCTCTGTCCTGATTACATCCTGGCCATTGCACATGATTTGGACCCACACAGCTTCAGGTATTCTCCAAGAGCTGTTCCAGCTGTGGTAACCCAGTCCTGTCGCTCGCAGGCGTCTCCCACGGACTGTGCTTCACCAAGGTGATCCTGACAGGGGTTTTCACCTTGTGTTCCCACAATCCCACCACGGCGCTGGCCATCTTCTCATTAAAAAAAACCCCAAACGTTGTTCCTCTGTGTTTCAGTCCTTCTTCGTTGACCACAACAGCCGTGCCACCACGTTCATCGATCCCAGGATCCCGCTGCAGAACGGCCGCCTCCCGAATCACCTGACCCACAGGCAGCACCTCCAGCGCCTCCGCAGCTACAGCGCCGGAGAGGTAACTGTGCCAGGAGCTTCTGACAGAAAGCACTTGTGTATTTGGAAAGCACTGAAACAGACTGTCCTGTGGGTTTTTAGCTTGTAAAGCTAACAAGCGATTTTTCTTTTTTTTTCCCCCTTTTGAAGGAAATTTGTTGGTAATGAAGGTTTATATTTTGGTGGTTTTCAGAACGAAACAGTGAGCAAGTAAACCTTAATTGAAATGAAACGATGACAAAATAGCTTTTAAAAGAAGAATCCATATTTGACATCCTGGTCTTGCTTTATGAAAATCATTCGTCATTTTTGTAGCCTGGTCCTTCAGCATCCTCATTTGTTTCTTCAGCCTTCACTGGGACACTGTGCCCTGAAATTATATATATCCCTAGCAGTAGTGCAGTAATGCATGTTGAGGTTTGCTTCTCCAGCTTTCAGTCACATTAGGCATCTCTCCTATGTTCTGTGGGATGACTTTTACCACTGAGGGCTGTGGGCAGGATTGAAAGCAGCATAAATGCTGTGTTGTGTACTGTGGATTTAAGGAGGGAAAAGTACCAGCAATCACATCCCTCATATAGCAAATCCATACAGTTGAAGATCTTTGTAGATTGATGCTGAACAGGAGCAGAGATGAATTGTGGTGAAAGGATCTTCCTCTTCCAGAAAAATATCCAGAGGAATGCTTGTGAAATTAACTTATTGCAGCAGGATCAGCCTGACACCTCTCACTGCCAGCTGGGGTTGGGATCGGGAGCTGACCAGGGTGCAAGGTCAGTTCTTCAGGACCAAAGGCCAACCAGACATGAGTAGCTTGGGCCTGTTTTCTCCCTCCTGGGGGTGAATATGGAATCATATTTTCTGAAGACAGAAGTGTATCCACGGATTCATTTCAATCTTGTCTTCCCACCAGCTTAGCGACTTCCCCCTGCCAACAGCTCGCAGTTTGGGGTTGCTGTTGTGGGTGAATTTTTGGCGTGACTGTGACAGCCACCTGCAGGATGACCCGTATCTGGGGCCATTCTTGCCTGGGGCTTGCTTACAGATTCACCATATCGGGGACAGAAACACCACTGAGCGACTCGGATGGCCGAGCCCGAAAAACTCACTTGGATCTGCCAGCGCTGGCAAGGAACGAATTGCAATGAACCCAAAGTACCGAGTGCAGGGGAGGGAGTCTGGAGCATTTGCTGCTTAGAAATAATGATTCTCTGGGGAAATTGCAAACTGTTCTTCGAGGCCACTGATCTGAGGTCACCGCAGTCTCAGTGGCCCGGTCCCACAGTGCTTCTGCACCCTGTCTCTAGTCAGTAGCTTTCCCTTTGGAAGTGTCTGCTGCTCCACTGGAAGGACTCCCATTGATATCCAAGGACTCTGGATTGAGCCTGAAAACCCACCACTTACAAGGGAAAAGTTCAACCCTTTGCAGCTCAGCCCGTTTATTGAGAGCCTCATGCGCCATTTCCCCCAAGTGTATTTGGATGTTCTTTTGTCCTGTAAATCATGTCTGTAGAGTCACACCTGGGGCTTTGTCCTGCCCATGTGTCAGCTGTCTGCAGGCCTGCTGGTTTCTTCCCTGAGCAGATGGTGTGGCCTCTGGAATCTGTCACCAGGGTGGCGTGAAGGACCATGAAAGACAACCACCGGTTTTGAGCATTATGTACAGATGTCAAACGAGCCTGAAGGGGAGCAGGATAGTGAAGCTTGTGGGTGCCAGAGAGGGTATAAAAAAGAGCCAGGGTAATGAAATAAAGGTCCTCTGCAAAAACTTCTCTTGTCCACCTGTGTAGATTACTGGTATATAAATTTGACAGAAATGCTACAGATTCTTTAGTAAGAACTTCCTTAAGGTACCGGTCTTTTACAGGAAAAAGGTGGTTGATGCTACTCTTGGTTAGCTGATTTGTGGAAGAAAGGTTTGGGTAGCCACAGTGGCCATCAGTGACTAACATAGGTCCCTTGGTGATTCATTTCCTTCTGCCACTGCTATAAACAGAACAGGTCAGAAGTGCTTTCCATCCCCTCCAAGGACTTTCCATCTGCAGTGAAAATGGACATATGTGATTACAGGGTAGAGATTTTAAAGACAGAAAGAAGAAAGGAGCAGGCACCCACAATGGAGGGGCAGGAGTTGCTGGTTAGCCAGAAAAGCACTGGAATATAGCAGTTTATAAATCTTACTGACCCAAACCACAAGAAGCAAGTAGCAGGATTCAAACAGGCAAGGGCCTCTCAAATCCAGCAGGGATATAAAACCCAGGAAAGAATATTATTACTTTGAAAGGCTCCTGTGATAGTTTGGACTCTCCACTCCAGTTGCAACATCCCAGTATCAGTTTCAAAGCGGTTAAACCTTGACATAAATCTGTAAGATTACTCTGCACTAGACAAACTGGGTCACTAAATCATTAGAGGGGTCACCCTTTTTTTTTTTAATTAGAGAACAATGTGCTAATCGAAATTAAGTGATTCAATTAGAAAGTCAAAGTAGGCAGGGCGATTGTGATTGAACACTGAATTGGAGCAATCAGTTGTACTCCATTAGCTAAAAGATTGGAAAGAGAAGTGTTGGCAAAATGAAGGTTAATTAGACGGCTGGGAATTTTCCTGTTGTGTTGCCAGAGAAAAATTGCTCAGAGGTGTAAATGTGTAAAGAGCAAACACAGCACTAGCAATGCCTGAGGATGGTGAGGAGAAGCACCACGGAGTGTGCAGTTGATTATACTGAGGTGTGCACAGAACTGGATGTTTACAGCCTACATGACTTTAGCTGTTAAACCAGAACTGCGAAGAAGGGAGTGAAGGGTTCTTTTCATGGGCACTAGACACGTTGTCTTTCAGAATTCTTGCTTTAGGAGAAATATGTCCAGGCACTGGAAAACTAGCCGAAAGAAAAACTTATCAGGTGACATGAGCAAGGGGAGGATCTGAATGGTGGAGCAAAACATTGGCCATGAGCTTTCACAGGAGTTTTGTGTTTTAAATCACAGTGTGTTTAATTAGACTCATTAAGATTTTTCATTGTTTGACCTGTGTATTGATAAGTGTCAAGAGCATCGACTGGTATCTCGCTACATATAAACATTTTGTCCTTCGTGGGCTCCAAAAGGCAACTCGCCAGTCACATTTAGCTTCTCAGTTTTCATTTATATCCAGTTGGAAGACCTGGCATTCGGCCGTACCACTGAAAATGGGTTGGCACCGTGTGCTTGGATGCAGAACTGAGCATTTAGGATATTGGAGCAGGGGTGCTTTCTTCCTGGAGTGGCTGCCAAGCACTGCAGTTTGTGCAGTGAGAGGAGCAGCTATTAGCCCAGTGCAGTGGCAGCTGGGATTCCTCGTGCATCTTGTCCTCATACAGGCTGGACTGGGGGGAATATCTTTAAACTGGAGGAGGGGGGGTTTAGCTCGGATATTAGGAAAAGATTCTTCACTGTAAGGATGCTGAGACACTGGGACAGATTGCCCAGAGAAGTTGTGGATGCTCCATCCCTGGAAGTGTCCAAGGCCAGGCTGGACGGAGCTCTGAGCAACCTGGTCTAGTGGAAGGTGTCCCTGCCCATGGCAGGGGGGTTGGAATGAGATGATCTTCAAGGTCTCTTCAACCCAAACCATTCTATGATTCCTCTGTTGGCTTCACCGTGGCCGTATTTTGGAGGAAGATGAGAGGCAGGTGGGTTCCCCTCAGCTTGCACAAGTCCCCAGAGTGTTACCCAGCAAGTAATGCCTTACTGAAGATTCCCAGACCTCCTGTTTGGCTTTTAATACCCTCAAACCTAAGTGTTTTCCCACCTTTCCATGTATCTGCATTCCTGACATGGTTCCCTTCACTACCAGATCATGTGTTTAGAACGGTGGCTTTCTTTAACTACTTCATTTAAGGGGCAGTGATAAATTTCCTTCTCCCTACCCCTTTTACCAGCTTTTTGGATTATGGTTCCTTTTTCTCTGTATACAATTCAAATTCGCTTTTTGGTTGTGCAAGTCAGGTGTTCTTTTGGGACGATACAGCCTTTTCCTGTGCTGTGTTCTACACAGATACACCTTCCTCCTGTTATTTCCAGTACTGAATTTCCCTTCAGCGATGCCAAGTGAACACATTGCAGCACTGTGGGCTTTTTCTCTTTTCAAATTAACACTGCTGTAAAAACCTTGAAGGCAATGCAGTTATGCTACTACAGGAGACTGTGTGACATTGCAGAGGTTTTATTTGCACGGAACCAGAGAACTCCATCACTGCAGGACATTCATTTACTTCTGCATTCTGGTGCCTTCACTGCAGCATCCAAGAGGTGTGATAGGGGTGGGCAGTGGTGTAAATCCATTTGGAAGCACAGAATTACTTAGCTTTTGGAAGTTGACTGAAGTATAAAGGTATAGTTCTCCTGCCTGCTTTCTGTCCTTCAATCAGCTGGCATTACAGACCATTCTGAAGGTCACAGAAGATGAGAAACCTTTTGACTGACCGACATGCCACCAGTGGTCAGACTTGACCATTCCTTTCCTTTCCTCTGACATTTCAGGCCTCTGAAGTCTCTCGAAACAGAGGAGTCACCCTGTTGGCCAGACCAGGCAACAGTCTCGTAACAGCTATTCGAAACCAGCACCATCACGAGTCCTTACCTCTGGGTAGGCCAAGTTTCTCTTTGCTTCCCAAAGCAGACCTTTTCCTGCACCCCTCCACGCTGCCCTGTGCCTCGCTGGTCGCTGTGCCCCTGCAGGGTCACAGTGATGTGTCTTTTTGCCTTTTCCAGCTTACAATGACAAGATCGTTGCATTTTTACGCCAACCCAACATTTTCGAGATGCTGCAGGAGCGTCAGCCCAGCTTGGCCAGAAACCATGCACTCAGGTACCGCTTTTTTTTTTTTCCAGGCTGCCGAAACCAAGTTCAGGGGGAGATTTCTTGTAGTGGGGAAAGCTAAATCCTAGTAACTGTGGTGCAGAAGATGAACTTGGGCTTCATATGGAACTGTCACCGTTAAAGCATTGGTGTGGACCACCAGGATCCATATAGTTACTATAGTTATTTTCCACAGACATTCAGGGAGTAAGAAGAACCAAAATAACTATAGGCAAATAGTGACATACCTGATTTCTATTTTAAGTGTTACTGAATAGCAGAAACTCTTGTCTTCACCTACAATTGTCACTTTGGTTTTTGGAAGATAGAGTTATTATTGTGTTTGGATGGAAGTCAGCAGCAAAACCCCAGTAACTCCAGCGGAACCAGGATTTTACCTCGTGGTTGGATTTACACCATGTCATAGACATAGTCATTCTAGATTTCATAAAGAAACAGGAGCATTATTATGAAGTGGATTGTACTACCGTCTTTAATTTTTTTCACTTGACCTAATGGTAGCCCCTTGCAGAGTAGTTAAATTGTGTCTTTCTTTCTCTTATACCCATTCCTTTCATGTTAGATTTTTTTATTAAAAAACTGTAAAACAGAACCAACTGCCAGTACAATTTAAACTCATTTGAATTCCAAAGTCTGAGTTAATTGTTTTGGCCAGGAACTTAAGCTGGTGTTAATCAGTCTCAGCGATGCAGCAGCTGAGTCTGACCAGGAGTGAAGTGTGCACTGTGCAGTGAGAGGTGTGGCTGCAGGACTGCTGAAGGAGGAGCACGGGAAGGACCTTCTGCTGGCAGCCTGACTGACCCCTCACTTACCTGGGAGGGCAAAGAGTTCTTTGGCTGTGAGGATTAGACTTCCTTCCTGGAGGAATGAATGCATTCAAATAAAACGCGAGAGACAGAATGAAAAGGACTCTCGGTATTCAAGACATAAGTTTCTGTAACTGAGAGTTTTTTATCTTCACCATCAAACTATTCCAGACTGTTGTTTTTTTATCTCAGCCGTAGTTTGAATTCTCATTTCCCAGAGAAAAGATGATGCTTTTACCTCCTTTTGAGCAGAGAAAAAAAATTGCCTAGTGATAAGGACTAGACAGCTTAGCCAGTGCATGATGAGCTTTGTAAGAGGATATTGAGCCCTTTGCCTCCAGGGCATTGCTGATTATTCCTTGGGTCAGGAGTGATCCCGAGCTACTGTCTGATGCTCACACAGCAGGTATTTAGCAAACTCCCAGGAGACAAATATCCATCCTTTACAGAGCCCATTGCAGCCCCTCCCAGCAGGCACCAAAGCTCCTCCTTGACTCGAGATACAATATTTTGGCTTGGTACTAGAATAATAAATATATATGGACGCTGCAATGCTTTAGAAACACGCTGCCAGTCTGGGGTGTGGATATGTATCTTCCATGATCCCACTCTGCTGTGGTCCTAGCCTGTGCTTCCCACTCCTTTTTAGCAAAAGGGATGATTTTTTATACAAGTAACATGTTTGCACTGTATAACCTCTGTGTGATCAATTCGTATCAAGTATATTTTAGGGTGTTGCTTGCCAGATGGAACTGGCAGAAGGAAAGGAAGGGGTATTATTGGAAATTCTGTTAATAAAAGGTGGTATATTTGTTGTGGACTTAAACAGAAAGGCTGCTGGTGGTGGCATGAACTTGGAGGACTAAGAATCACTCTGTTTTCTAAAACACAGAATAAAATCTCTTGCTTTTAGATCAGTAAACTGAGTGATGTGAGTAGAATTTTTTTGCAGCCTTTTTTTCAGTAAGGTTAGAAAATGAATCAGGCATATAGGATGTTTGCCATTTTTGTAAGGAGATAAACAGGAACTGGCAAAATATCAAGGGATAACAACTCTGGGCATAGTTCATGCTGTGGTTTTAATTCTGTTTCTTTTCTTCTTTCTTCTCAATGCTATCACTTCTGTTCACAGGGAGAAGATCCATTACATTCGGACAGAGGGTACACATGGGCTTGAAAAACTGTCCTGTGATGCAGATTTAGTAATTCTGCTGAGGTAATCAGTTTGATCAATAGCACAATGTCATCACTTACAGTGCCAGAGAAGCTGTGTGGCTCTTTCTCAGCAAAATTGGAAAGATTCTGTTAAATTAGGTCATACTGGTACCCATCTCAAATAATTCAGCCAGAGTGTATCTGTCAATTTGTACCTCCTGCAAGGCAGCAGCCATCAGTACAGTAAACTCCATCCCAGCCGGCACAGTCAGAATGGCTGTTACCATCAAGCAGCAGATAAAAAAGAATCAGGACAAAATGCTTCCTTTTAATGGAAAAAAAAATCTTGTTTCTTTTCTTAAAAAAGGAAAAAAACCAAACAAACCCTTGTCTTTCTCAGTACAATAATGTAACTGCTTATGGAATTGTTAGTTTTACTGCAGCAGTGCTGCCCACACGTGCTTGAAACCCAATGTACAGTGTTGTCTGGGTGATGTAGGTGAGGCTTTAGTTTTTATTGGAACCAGACAGCTTGGTCTTTAGGTCCCAGCTACTTTTTCTTGGCACAGATAAGGACTTATCTTATTGTCTTACATGGAAAAGGTTGCATTGCCCAGGTGGTTTTGGTGTGCTACAGCACCACTGCTTAATGCAAGAAGTTTACGATGTATTCCCATCAATTTAATTCAAATGGTCAAAGTGCTGAGCTGTGTGAAAGTGCAGGACCCCAGCCAGTCTCCCCGGGCACAGATGTGTGTGTCCTCACTGCTCACATGCTGAAGGTGTTCCTCACATCTCTGCTCCCTGTCAGCGGGTTGTTAGCACAAAACATCTGATAAGGTGCATTTCCTTCTTCCTTACTGGTGGCTGGGCCATATTTGGGAAACCTGAGGATTTTTGGAATCCGTGACTTCCCAGCTGCATGACCCAAACTAATGGCCCGGCGGAGTTGCACCATACTGCATGTTTGCATTCCCTCATGGGATGAATGTGAACAGAATCTCTCCCTCTGACTTTCTCCCTGCAGCCTTTTTGAAGAGGATATCATGTCCTACATACCACTGCAGGCTGCCTTCCATCCTGGTTACAGTTTCTCTCCTCGCTGCTCACCCTGTTCGTCACCCCAAAATTCCCCAGGTAAGGAGATGGAGAAATTATGACAAAAGCTTCTGTTTGTGGGATTTCTCCTAATAAATAGAAAGGGACAGACACAGAGCCAGTATCAGCTGTCAGCCTGCTAATTCCAGTGCCCATTCCAAATCTGACCCAGCTGCTGCTCTGCAAATGTTGAAATGTTAGCAATACTGAAACACAGAGATCAGAAATTGCCCACACGGAAGAAGGTATTTTCCTGCTTTTTATATGATTGGAGAGGATTGGGATAAGAGAATGGTGTCCTCCAAGCACAACTCCCCGACACGGAAGCACATTCATATGATATGACAGGAGCAAAGAGCACCTTCCAAATCGAAGGTGTATTGCAGTACCTCCAGTACCCCTGGAAAGTTCACTCTCCTCTGCTCAGTGTTCCAAAAACTTCCCTTCTTCCCAAGGCACATGTGTTTTAAGACCTGGTGGGATCATCTTCGTCGTCTGCTCTGACCTCCTGTGTTGAGCCCCGTAGCTCAGGTTTGACAGGCAGCATATTTTCCTGAGGAGGTCACTTCCAGCTGTGCTGCCTCTCTGCCCTCATTGTTTGTGCTGTAGGAATTGGAGGAGCCCATGTCTCCCTTTTGCCAAAACACACAGCCCCCACCGGGGTCTCTCTGCATGGCTGTGGCCACTGGTCATTTGGAGAGAACAGACAGAAATGTGACCTGAGCAAACCCATTTTCAACTGAGCTTTTTTGAGCATTCATTTAAACGGTCTGATATCAAACAAAATTGATGGGCAAGAGAAAGGAAAATCTTGCCTGTGGCTGTGGAAAATTAAAAGGTTTTTGATGGGAAGAAGTTAAATGCTGAGCCCCTCTATAGGAAGACAGTGTCCTGTCAGAATGTCCTATTTTTATTAATGAGTTTTAAACCCTTTGTTAATACAGTTTCCCTCCTCTACGTCAGCACAGGTCATAAATAGGTTTCCTACAGGACAAAAAATCTAAATATTTGGCACAAATGTGACTTAGGAGACTGTTAAAAGATCTGCACTGATCTCTACCTGTTCTTGTGAAAACTCATTTCTGGCAACATATTCTGCTTGCTTATTTCTGTCCCTGGTTTAGAGCCCAGGAGAACACCCATTCTCTTATGTCCTGGAAGGGAAAAAAGTCTCAGAGAAGAAAGATATGTCACAAGGGGCTCTCTTTGCACTGCATGGAAATAATATGCCTTTCTAGCAGAGACAGTAAAGGCCTTCCATTCTGGCAGCCACGATACTTTGGGCTCTCAATGTGAGGATTTCTTTTTTTTCCTTCCTGTGGAGCATTTTCTACCACATTTCTCATCAAAGACCTTGTTTTTATTGTCTTCTTTAGTGAGATAGGGGAATGGGATTTCATGGATCCATTCTTTCACCCTTTATGGCATGGCATTTGTTTATACAAAAGGAATAATGAGCTACTTTGAGAGTGCAGCCTTCCACACAAAGCAGGTCCCAAACTGCTAAATATCTGTTGTGTATGTGAATCATAATAGGGGAAATTTAGTGTTTCTTACTGACAGAAATCCTTGGTTTGATGTTGATAGCTGGAAGTGTTTAATATCCAGTGAGATTAAGGCAGGGAAACCTGATTCCCAGCTTGGCTGGGGTGCTGGGCTCCAGTGAGAAGCACTGCTCTGAGCTCCGGAGTTTAATCCTGCCAAGTGAGGATATTGCCTCTACAGTGCAACAGCAGAGGAGAGAGATCTCTTAACAGTGAAAAAGGGAAAGAAAACCTAAATGCCACTGACCACGAGTGGCAGTAACGCGTGCCAGCCTCTCTCATGCCTTTCTGAGCCTCCAATTTCCATTCACATCAGTCACAGTTAAAGGCTGAGGCAACACAAGGGCACACACGAGGTGAGCTTAGCAGTTCTCTCAGTGAAGAAGATGCAGCCCCTGGAAGTCACTGCAATCACTGAATCACAGCAGCTTAGGGCTCCACTGATGCCGGGTAGAACCACAATAAATCCTGAGTGAGCTGTATACCTTTAAAAAGTTCCTGACACGTTTAGCAGCTAGCTCTGTCTGGAAGCATAAGGTGCATGGTTTGGAGGACTGTAAAGCCCCTCAGCCCTTAGGATGCTGTTCATTTTCCCCCCAGGGCTGCAGCGAGCGAGTGCAAGAGCTCCTTCTCCCTACAGGAGGGACTTTGAAGCCAAGCTGCGCAATTTCTATCGAAAACTTGAAGCCAAAGGGTATGGGCAAGGCCCAGGTAAAATTAAGTGAGTATTACAAGTCACTCAAATAGTTTAATGCCATGTAGCTTTGCTTTTTATCACTATCATTACAGACAGTGGTAGGGGATGGAAAAGACACTGGAGATTGCATTTTGTACATGAACCATCAGGCCAGGATAAGATCCTAGTATATCCTGCGAAAGAGTGACCTTCAAGAGGCTTTTGTGGAAGTTTTATTTCTTGCAGGTTCATATCCTCTTACACTCCCATTTCCTACCCATTTAACAGGCATGTTAAACACCTGTGATTTGCTAGTAGGAGAACCATCCTTTCAGGCAAACATCCATCACATATTAGCAACAACTACGTCATTGTAATGATGGAATGACTCTGGACTCTTTGGATCTACATATCCATATAACTCAGGACAGAATGTGACCCTACAGGAGTTAGTTTATCTGTCCATAGTGCTTTGTGTCCGTAGCCCTCCTGGATTTGAACTAGAGGGATTTCTGCCACTCTTCCTGTGTTTTGGGGATCTCTGTGATTTGGTCGTGGAGTTTTTCTGGACATCTTGTTAGTTGGCTTTTGAGTCTGTACCTACTCGTGCTCAGTGTAGTTATCCAGCTGCCCCAAAGGACTGTGTGTTCCTAAGGTATTTCCTGGGCATCCGCTCGAGCATCCGCTCGAATTTATGCATCAGGTTGGCTTCCTACCAAATGACATCTGTTGTGGGGAAAAAAAGTGCAAAGCCAAGAAATTTATTCCAGGCAAACATCATCATCATCAGAATAATCCTACAGAGCTGAGGAGCCCTAGCTGGTGGTTGCCCTTTTTGGTATCCTGCTAAGTGGATCCAAGGCAGATACGGAATGTATTTAGAAGGTCTGCCTTAAAATGTCCATGAACATACGAACAGGAAGGATTTCTTGCACAGATGGTGTTTAAAAGTACTTATTCATTAAGTTGGTTTAGAGCTTGGTATGAGAGTGAGGGATGTGTTGTATCAACAGAGGCTGATACTCCCTTTGCCTCCTCTGCTACAGAAGCAGCGTTTCCTTGGCCATTCACTGCATTAAAGCCAGGAGGTGTCTGGGGCCAGTTCCAGAAAGCTGTGGCCTCACGTACACAGGAAACTCCGAGCCCCCTCCACCATATAGATTTGTTGCTGCAGAGCCTTAGCGGTAGAGCAGCCCCTCGCACCAGAGCAGGGCACGGTGAGGAATCCCACCTTTGAGGCACACGGAGAAGCCTAATGCAGCAACCCCCCGAACGCCCACCGTGGTGGAGCAGCGCCAGCAGATGGGATCTCACGGTGTTCTCGGAGAACAGGCGCCCCTCTTTAGCAGCTCTTGTTTGCCCTCAGCCCCACAGGCTCACGCAAGGCTCAGTCATTAGGTGTTTCCTTCTGCCTCCCTTTGCAGGTTAATTATACGGCGTGACCACTTGCTGGAAGGCACCTTCAACCAGGTAATGGCGTATTCGCGCAAGGAGCTCCAGCGGAACAAACTCTACGTCACGTTTGTTGGCGAGGAAGGGTAGGGAACCACAAAACGCTCCCGGTTTTGAAGTAGCTGTCATGTTGCAAAACACCCAGTGGTCTAAGGCTGAGCCTCTCTCTTGTTATGTAATGTTTTTTTGGTTTTGTTTTGCCTCTTGAGTGAGTGATTCATCTTAACTCAAACATTTGTTAAAAATAACAATAACAGTAATGCTTAATTTTCCTTATAACACCTTCCATCTAGATGTCTCAAAGTGACAATTTAAGTGGTTAAATCTAATGCCATCTTGTTGCCGTAGGTATTTGGACTGGCTGGAAGGAAAAACTCAACTACAGGTCAATGTTAACACACTGAATCAGTCTCAGGACTATAATTAGAGGCCAGACCTTAATCCACTTTGTTGCTCTAACTCTTCGCAGTGGAGCTGGTTTTGCTCCAAAAATTCTTGCTTTGCATGCCATCCAATGATCATTTGTTACCCATGCGTGGGTTTCTTGTTTCTGGCTGGAGTAAGGAACACGAATGCTACTTACTTGTTACGGTTTAATTCACCCAGTTGGAAGGTGGAAGCAATAGAAGTCTCTTGAGAAGGCCTTTTCTCAGGAAACTTCCTACCAGTCTTACAAATCCATGGCTCGTTCTTGTGTGATTAAAGCCAGCTTTTGTTTCCAAATGTTAACAGAACCTTTCAAAGCCACCCTGGCTCACCTCAAGAGCTAAGTTGTAGTTGAGGCTTAATTGACGTGCTCTTCTAATGGAAAGACCACTGTGCATGTTTCCAGTGTTGCATGTAACAAAGGCATGAAATCTTGTTTCAGGAGCTTTGCATGTAAAGTTGCTTTTTTTGTCTTGTTGGTTGGTTGGTTGTTTTTTTGCTTGTTTGTTTCAAAAACCACATGGACAGTATTTCAGTTCCAAAGGCTGAGCTTTTCTGAGGACTCGTTAGGTCCAGTGGAAAACAGAAGTCACCAATCTCAAGGAGAGTCACTGTGACCTCAGTGTCAGGGGTTTTTCCACTCTTACTTTTTATACTCCATGTAACAGTATTATTTAACAAAAGTCGTCTTTCACAACTGGTTTTGCCTCTGGCTTGCAAGGGAAGCAAAAACACGTAGCACAGCTCAGTCTGTGTGTTCAGAGTAGTGTTCTGGTATGCTGCCACTGCCAAAGTCATGTTTACCCCCATCTCTACCAGCTTCTCCTGCGTGTGGCACGGTGTCCTCGGGAGAAATGACACACCAATTTGATTTGCAAATCTGTTCATTCTTCACTGGTTCATGTACATCTGAAGATACATTCCTCCAGGTTTCTGCTGCTTAGTGCTAATACACATTCTGCTGGAGGGACTTCAGGATGCCAGTTCCCTGCTGAGAAGAGGGGCTGATGCTGCGTGGGCACAGCTTCCCACGTGTTTCGAAGCTGAAAGGACACTGAAAATGAACCATGAGGGCTTTATGATGAGCTAATATGTTGCCCAGAAATGCAATACCTAGTTTGCCCTTGAAGGTTTTTTATTGCAGACAGGTGTTGTCTGTGGTTCTTTGTGCCAACCATCGTCAGGCTGCGCCCTGTGTTTTGATGTCCCCTGAACGAGATCTGTTCTGTGGTTGGCACTAGCGGGTCATGCGGGCTGATCACCATCCTCTTTTGCTGTTAGAGCTCTAGTCCCACCACACGGGAGCTAAAGCTCCTCAAAGACCCAAGTCCTGAATCTCCAGACATAAAACAGAGGAGGACAGGCCTGCCTGCCCTTTATCATCCTTCTGGTTGCACAGATCAGTCATTCCACCCCTTGCACCGAGGCTTCAGCCACAGTGCAGAGTGTTCTGATGCAGCTGCAGAGCTTTCCACTTCCATTTGTTCAGTGCAAGGCACAGCGTCCACCTCAGAAAATCTTCCAGCACACGTGACACATGGCCACAAATCATTTCTTCGTGTTGCTACATGTAGGTTTATTTTAGATTGAAAAAACCTACCTACCATTATTAGAGAATAATCTGTTCTTAATAAGTGCATCACAGTTGGGTTTAATGCATTATGCATTCGGGAAATTGTCTTGCTTTGCCTTTTTTTTTTTTTCAAGTTGAGGTAATTGGAAACAGCTTGACCTAAAAGTGGAGCTTAAAAAACAAAAGGACAAAAAGGTGATGCTCTACAGGCAAATCCATGCAACAGCAGAGCACAGCTCAAGGTGTACCACGTGAAAGGATCAGAAAAGTGGAGGAGCTTGGAAGGAACAGCTCAGGAATCATCGTTCTATCTTAAGAAACGCAGTTCTGGTGGGACTCGGTCTTGTTCAGCGTACACCCCTAGGTTACACCTACAGCTAAGAAAGCATCCTTGGGGCTCGATTTGGCTACATCTCTGTGTAGGAGAGTAAGAGCAATTTCTGCTTCAGCGCAGGCTCCTTGCTCTGTGACCCCAAGTGTCTACAGGCAGTTCAAACCCTGGCCCTCTGGTAGCCACCCAGCCCTGGCAAGGCTGAGCTTTGTACCTCCACCTCGTTAAGCCCTTGGAACAAAGGAGAACAAACTACTTCAGGCTAAGATTCCTCCCAGATCAACCTGGAGACTGGTGAAATGTCAGCATCGTGACTTGTTCAGGACCCCGAAGCAGGTTTTGAGAGGGGAGATGCACCATGTTAGAAACACTCGACTGCACAGGCTGCTGTGTTAAGACAGAAGCCAACCCAGGGAATTCACTCAAATGGAGAGGAGCCTCATTTTCTCTTTTCTACCTTTTCCTTTCCAGGTTGGACTACAGTGGCCCCTCCCGAGAATTCTTCTTCCTTCTGTCTCAGGAGCTCTTCAATCCCTATTATGGGCTGTTTGAGTATTCAGCCAACGACACTTACACTGTACAGATCAGCCCCATGTCTGCCTTCGTTGAAAATCACCTGGAATGGTAAGAGTACTTTATGCAGAACTGAATAATTGTTTCAGAGCATTAAAAGAAATGGAAAGGCAAAACAAAAGCTGCCACTTTAGACTAGACTATGTACAAGTATTGCTTCTGCTGGGAAGAGGTGGAAAGTGGGTTAGGAAGACAGGGAGTAAGTGTAAATAGCAGAGCAGGCTCTGAAAGAGGAGTTGTGATGAGGTACTGCTATTAAAATACCTTGCTCACATTACTTGGGATCTGATATTTGTGTACTTCTGTGTGGAAGCAACTTAGCTGTTCTTCCCTGACAGAACATCCCTCTTGTGTGGGGCAAGGCCAGCAGAGCGAGCAGGTTTTACCTCACCAAGTGCGTGTGCAAACAGACCGATTGCTGATCTTGCTTCTTTATCACGAACTCTGAAGGCACATTGTGATCTCCTTATTTTTTCCACCTGCCTCCAGATCTGTCTGTTTTGGGGAGTTGTTTTCACTGTGATAGTTTCAGATGTGGTTCAGCAAAGCATGGGCTGTGAGCCCTGGGCATCACTGGAGCCCCTGTGGGATTTCATTGTGCCAAAGAAGTACTGCCACGTGGGTTTGTTCCTGTGATGTGTTCCTGTGTCAGTCTCACTGGCTTATTCTCAGAGCTCCTTTTTCAAACGGAAAGCTGTTCATGCCCCTTTTAAACTGCAAATAGTACATGTCCCTCTACTCATGTAAACAGATCCTCCTAGCTTGGCTTACAGTGGGCAGGAGATCAAGAGCAGTTGTACCATCACTTCTGTTAAGGCTGAAAGAGAGAAAAGAGGGGTGTTCTTGGGACTAGCATGGTCTCTGAATTGTTGGGATGTTTTTTGTATTATCACTCCCAGCAGTGGGGCTTTGTGCTGACAGTGATCCCTGCCTTAGAGTGTTTCTCTTCTGACATGAGCAGGAGAAGAGCAGTTTAGTTCTTCCAGCCTGGCCACCTCCCATCAGACAGCCCGTGGTGCCTTCCTAGTTTCCAGGAAGAAATCCAGTCTGTCCTCTGTTCACCTTAAGAGACAGCGTGGGCGAACTCTTGGTTTAGGGGGCTCTTATTTGGGGAGTTGTGTTTTGATTTCAAGGCAGAGGACCCCTTGGGCAGGTGCCAACCTCAGATCCTTCTGCCCACACTGTGAGCAGACCAAACTCGGGGCTCTCTCCAGAAATGGTGCTGCCAGGTTATCTCAGCAGGAATTGAAAGAGGCCCTGACTCTCCTGTGCTGTAAACACTGTACTTGCACAGAGTTCAGCTGCAATTTTCTGAAGTGAGAAATTCTGCTGCAAAAAGGCTGTGCTTTGTTTGATCCCTGCATTTTTGTCCTTCTGTGCCTCGACAGATTTCAGCATGAAAGAGGCAGGTTTTTAAATGCATCCTGGGCACACAGAACAGCAGAAAGACACCTGAAATGATTTCTGTAGCAGTTAGCATTTCACTCAGAAATCAGCAACAGTTTGGATATTCCTCCATCTCCACATATCAGTCCAGCTCCTTGCATGCAGAATGTTATCTGGCCTTTGGGCACTTTTGGTTTCCTTTTTTCAAGAAAGATAAATTAATTATCTTGGCCCGCAGAAGGAAATAAATGCTATGACTGAAGAGGTTTGCACTTAGAGTGTTGTAAATAGGGTCAGATTGCAGAACCCAAGGCAAAGATAAGACAATCCAGTCAGTGCTTGGAAATACTTCTTGAACCTGTTATGGAAATAATTGGCTGAGACCAGTATTTTATCATCGGCCTGATAGGTTTCACGACTGGGTTGTAGATATCCAGACCTTGTAAATGTTGCTATGCTCTCTGTGTGACTGATCCAGTACTGTGTTCAGAAGCTGAGAGGGTTTGGAGCAAGCTTTTTGAAACTCTGGCATAAAGGCTTTCTAGGCTAACTTCTCCAAGGCCACCGTTCTCACTTGCTTGACCTTGTTCATTAAGAAAGGGGTTTTATGAGCTTCTCAGTCTTTCCTCAACTTCATCCTCATCAAGGTCGGTGCTGAAACTCCTGTTTCTCAGATTTTCTTGTTGATAGGATCCCAACAGAGCCTCCTCCCTCTGACATGCAAAAAATAAAGATTGTTTTCCTGTTCTCGAGTCTGTTATGAAGCACCAGTTAGCACGGGTGGATGAATCAGCTTGAGAGTCCCAGGGTTACAGATAATTAATATTCGTAGCCTTTTTAAAGCTTGAAGTCTGATGTCAGTCATGAAAACCACACAACCACAATTGGTTTAGCTTTGCAGATTTATTCAGCTTATGCTTTTTGGTGCTGGGGGGTTTATCACTTATGTGAACTCAACCCTTGGCGTGCTTTTCTGTACAGTAATTCTGCAAGAATGGATATATTGAGAAGCAGGGCCAGCAAAAAAAAAATCCCTCAAAAATATTTTATATTTTCTCTTCTTTAAGCAAACAGTGGCGAGTTTGAGACAAATACAACAAAATGCAAAGATGTGAAGTTTTGTTCATATTGGCCTAATTGTGAAATATGCTGCTCTTTTCCCCCCGGCCTAAAAGTTACAGTTCTGCCCCCTTTAATGGCTTATTTCATGCTTTGCTCTTTGCACAAACAGCATTCTGAGTCCAAAATGAGCACATCAAAGCACAGAGCAGTTGTATGTGTGCCAAGTTAAGAAAGAGACATAATGACTGGAAAATATTTCTCATTTATGGAGAAACTGAGATTTAACACCTTTCCTGCAAGCTTCCATTGAATAAGACTTTTTCCTTCAGTTAACATATGTCCATGCTGAACACAGAATATAACATATCACACACTTTTAAAGTTAAAAAAATATATAATTTAAATCCCTGTGTAGCTGAAAGGACACTGTTATAACTCTCCAGACCAAATAAGTTTGATTATATATATTTTTATCTGCATGCTACAGGCTGTACTTGAAGCTTAAAGCCAGAAGAGCTGCTTTTAATCCATGCTAGTAAGGAACCATTCTGTCTGATCTGGGTAACATGTCTAGCTTTTTGCCTGGATATTTGAAAACATCTTCTATAATACTTCTAAAATACACCCCCACTTAAGGTCGTTTGCCCTTCTCCAAATAAGTGAGCAAAATGTTGTGCCAGCTGCTCTCTGTTTTTCAGTGAAAAGAATATGGTTTTGCCCAAAAATAACGTTCTTGTCTTTGCACTTGGTCGGGTGTTTTGAGCGACTGAAATAGGATGAGCCACTGAGGAATCCTTCTCAAGTTATGCTGGGAGATGGAGTAGTGAGGAACATGAAATGTGTCTGTCACGACCTCGTGCAGCTGAGGGCACTTGGGGTGTCCAGCTGGAGAAGAGGAGACTGAGGGGAGAGCTCATTGCAGGGACACCTCCCTGGGCAGGGGCAGGCTCTGATCTCTGCTCTGTGTGACAGTGACAGCACCCAGGGAAGGGCTGGAGCTGTGTCAGGGCAGGGTCAGGGTGGATCTCAGGAAAGGCTCTTCCCCCAGAGGGTGGTGGGCACTGCCCAGGCTCCCCAGGGCAGTGGGCACGGCCCCAAGGCTGCCAGAGCTCCAGGAGGGTTTGGGTGATGCTCTGGGGCACAGGGGGTGACTCTTGGGGCTGAGCCTGGGCAGGACTGAGGGCTGGACTGGATGATCCCTGTGGGTCCCTCCCAGCTCTGCATATTCTGTGGCTCTCCGAAAATTAGAGCTGTGATATTCAGCACAGTTCCATAATGCTCGATTCCTACATACTAATAAATGACTCCCAATCACTTGCCACATTGGCTTCTCCCCTTCCTCCCTGGTGACAGTCCTTTGAAAGATTGCAGGTGGACTTTGAGTTCCTGAAGCATTGAAAACCTTGGGTCCAGGGTGCCCAGTATTGGTCGATATACAAAGATACTTTTTCACTAAGATGAAAAAGGTTTCTGGCTCTGATTTGAATGACTGAGGTTTGATTGAATGCTGTAGTTCTCTTTTTCCCCAAAAGTCAGTAAATAATAATAAAAGGCTGGATGGGTAAATCAGCTCTGAGGAAATATGTTTCTGAATGCTGGGAATAAGATACCTGGTTCCAGAGTCTGCATAATCTTAAATCTTCATGTGGTTTATTGATTACTCTCCCTGTCTTCTTCATGGGGCATTTTCAAGAGATCTGGAAAGGTGCTGGCATCTTTTAATTGCATCTCATTCATTCTGATTTGTAACAAAATGACTGTGATACACTGTGGTTTCCCTCAGTCTGTATTTTTTCTGTCATTTTCCTCAGCTCTAGCTAAGCAAGGCGGTAAAGTGAATGTTTGTTTCTGTGATAATTTCTCTACCATCCTCACCAAACCTGAGTGTTATCTCTGTGCTGTTCCATTGTTTACATGACTGCCATTCTCACGTTACGATTGAGCTCTCAGTATAATATCACTTCAGAAGTTCTGCTTCTTACAATAAAGCAATTTGCAGTGTTTTCTCATGAACTTTCCCTCCCTGCTGCGAGTACTTCATCTGGCAGTGACAACCAGAGCACCGTTGTTTTTTCAGATCACAAAACACTGTGTTCATACTCTGCTGCCAGGTGGAAATGCAGTCTCTCTTTTTCAGGTCTTCTTTTCGGGGCCAGTGTTTTCCTCACAGAAATCCCGCCCCAAGGAGCATTGCAGCAAGATAATTTAATGCTCCCTTCCTCAGGAGACAGCACTGTACTCGTGCCATGGCTTTTTGTCACCAGATCACTTGCCTCTTCTTTTGTCTGACTTGCTCCAGCAATCCATGTCACATCGTCCCCATCTGAACTTGTGGTCCGTTGCATGTTTGTAAATGTAGAGCCAAAGCCAGGAACATGAAAAGAAGACCGGTCTCTGCATGAAAGGCCAAATGGCCTAGACGGAAAAACATCATTCACAGACATTCAGTTGGAGATCTGAGGGATCTTAACTTGAAACATCTTTTCCTGTGTTTTCATAGTAAATTAGTGTCAGCATGGGATTTTGTAACATTTGTGGACCTTGCTGGGACATGGATGCAGGCAGAGAGCAGTACCCCAGTGTTAGTTATCTTAGGGGTGTTCACAGCCTGCTCATCATACTCAGCATTCTGTGCCCCTCTCAGAAAAGTCCTCTTGCATTTTGTTTGGTTTTCAGTAGAGGAAAACTAATGCACTTATTTAGTAGAATCTTATTAGAAGTTTGAAGACCTGTGAACAAAGTGTTTTTGCGCAGAACCTACTGAAGACCACAAAGATGATGGTTTAGTCAAAACCAGTGGCCCGGGTGCCCTGTAGGTGGTTCCCTGGCTGCAGTGCCCTAATGAACCCCATTGAGTGACTGCTCATTTCGAACTGCTTTGGGGCAGGAGTTTCTTTGTTCAGCCCCCATAGTTAACCTGCCCTCCACTACCCCTCCTCATACTGTGGTTGGTGCTGCTGAGCAGAGCCGGGCAGAACACTTGCCTGTGTTTTTCACACAGCGCGGTGTGCCCGCTCTCCACGCACACACGAACCTGCCTCCCCTGTGCTCCAGGCCAGCTGACATGGTGATGGCTGAGCAAACACACGCTGTCTGCCACCAGGGCTCGTCACTTCGGGCTTGGCACCGCCTCGGTCGCCTTTCCGTGCTCTGGCGAGCGTGGCACGTGGGCACAGCGAGCTCCCTTTGCCTGCACGGTGCCGTGTGGGGATACCCCCAGCCAAACTGAGCAGCCCTTCCATTTGTTCCGTGTGAACAAGAAACCACATAACCCTCACTGCCCATCTCTGGCGTGCCAAGGGACGCAGGGTGTTGTTTTTCCCATTTTTCCTTACAATAAACCCGAGAAGAGCCCAGGATGTTGCAACCTCGGCTGTCCTTTCTCCTTGGAGAGCTCGGTTGGTTTCCTCAGCCCGGTTTCCTTAGGTGCAGTGCCACGTGCAGTTGCCCTCAGACTGATTCTTAATCAGTTTGAGACCCGTTTGACAGGAAGGTGAACGTCTCAAAGATACTCATTTCCTAAAAGCTTTATGAAGCTTGTGTCTGGGTAAAGGATGGGGCTGCAGAAGAGTGAGGTGGGCTGGTGGGCTCCCCAGGGACGTGTTGTGTCTTCTCAGCTGGCCAGGCAGCAGGAGGGAGCTGACAGGTCCATCACAGGCACGGGCTGGGAGCCAGCTCTGTCATCTCGCTCGGTAGCTTGTGGATGTGGGGGAGAGCTGTGAAAACTCAGGGGAGGCAGCAGGGAGAACCTGGAGACGCTCCAAAGGGTGGGAAGCGCTAGCAGAGATGTGTAGGAGGAACCGTGGCTGTTTCAGTGTGGCAACCTGGGGCCATCAGAGACAGATCTGGAGGAAACAAAGCTCCAGCAATCCTGCCCCACAGAGGATGCCTTATTTCAATTAAAGGGTTTTTAAAGAAAGTGACAAATTGCCTCATGACCTCATGGGTTGTATTCAGATGCCGACCAGCTCATAGGATGGATTTAGGCACGTTCTGTGGCTCTTCAGAGGAGCAGTGGAGAAATGTAGTCAGAATCTAAGCAGGAGGTCTGCGAGCTGCCATCACTCCTCTCCGCTGACGGGAAGTAGCTCTGGGGAATGTGTGGTGAGAGTTACTCATTAATCTCCCTAATTTTTCAACTCCTGTGGCAGTCAGCCTACATATGGCCCAATACCTGTTTCAGTCAGGGAGTCAGAAACACTGAGTGTGGGTTTGGGCTCCAAGGGGCCAGTTGGGTGGGTCTACGTTTGGGGGAGGAATAAATTTAAAAGACCGATTTTGCAGCTGTCTTAAAAGGGGCTGTTTCTGTTTAACACTGAAAAAGCATCCTCTTAAAAGTCAGAGCAGATACAGCACCCCAGAGTGGGGCATCCAGCTACGGCCAGTTGGTTTGGAAATCAGGTGATTGCTTCTTTGCCTCAGTTTCCATCTGAAGGGGTTTCCTAGTACGTGATCAACTTGAAAGCCATTTGATGCACACTAATGCTCTAAACTGCTTTGAAATTTTCAGATGAAAGGCACCATAGAAAACCAAAGGATTTAATGTTATGTTACACTATAAATTTTAATTACTAGCCATGTCTCATTTTAAATAAATTATGTTTGCATGAGAAGTTTTCAAGCACTATTATAAATCTTCTGGATGAGAATCATATTAAAATAAATCTGCAGCTAAAATAATTTTATAAGACCTTTTCACTGTGTGAAATGGGTATGTTCCTGAAATGCCTTCTTGCTGCTGTATTGTGATCTCTCTCAATGCCTTCTGTACTTAAGTAAACTTTGATTTTCCTATCAAGTTTGATGTTTGACTGTATCACATAGAGCCTACCTCAATAGCTGGTTAATTATTTATTAAGGGTCAGGAGGAATTGGAAGATTAAAGGCAAACCAAAACTGAAAGAGAAGAAAAACATTCTCCCTCACTGAGCTTGTACAGCAACCATTTATTTCTTATTTTTTTTCTAAGAAAAGGTTCTGCTTTGTATTTATCTTAGTCTCTCCCCTTCTTCCTTCTCTGAATCTCACAGTGTCTCTAGCACTACTTCCATAATTGGAGTTTGGTTGGAGGGAAAGGCGGGTGTTCTGTTTTCTTCTGTTTTTACAAAAGCCATATTTATGGGTTTTTTTTCCTTTGCCTGGGGCCATTTAGTCTTTTGCAATGTTGCAGATTAAGTTTGCCTAGAGATGGGAGGCTTCGTGTGAGAATCTCTGTAGTGTCTCCACCTTGCATGTGGCAGAGAAGAGGGTGAAATCCCCACTGTCCCTGAGCACAGGGCCCTGCCGGGGAGCATCAGGATGGGCAGTGACTCTGTGTGTGTTTGTGGTGGCAAAAATCTCCCAGGGAGTGACGAATGTCCTCATATCTCCCCTTCCAGCCACGCTGGAATGGCAAGGCTGAGCTCTCACTGGGGACTATTGCTCAGTCAGCCTTGCCCCTCCTTATTTCTCACTACGTTTTATTCAGGCTTTGGTGAGGTAAAGAAAAGTCAGCTAGAGCAGGTGCAGAAATTCCCGAGCTGACCTTTTTTATTAGCAACACAATTCACACATCAAAAGAAAGACTGCTTGCAGAGCAATATTACTTTCAGTAAATCACTCCAACTAATTTGGGGTATTTTTGAGTAGAAGAGGCATTTCTCTTTGTGCAGGTCTCTCCCTGGGATGTTTTGAAAGTTAAACGTTTCATTTGTCCATTGAAAATTCTTTTTCATTTCAGTATGTTACCTTGGTGTTATATTAAATGCCAGAAAAAGGGACTATCTAAGATTTAATTTGAGCTGCTCTGTATGTTTTTAAAGAGAGAAAGGCGATGTTGAGTTTGTCAGTTTGCCCCAACTTGAGACAGGAATATTTTTCAAACTCTCCATGAATCTATGGAGGATGAGAACAGTCCTGACCTGGCCGCCCTCTGTGCTTCATAGCTGGCCATCGAAGGAGAACGTGCAGCCACTCAGCTGTGCTTTTATGGCCCTCTTGTCTGGCAGAGGACTAAATCTCTGCATTTCCCCCTGCAGCTTGACTAGTTTGTTTCAATACAAGGCAAAGCTATGGAAAGCAAACATAAGTCATGCAATGTATAAAACTTCACCATTTCGTAGGTTTGAAAAGTGCCAGCCGCCAACCTTTCCAAAATATTTGACTGAGAAATCAAAGTCTCTTTATGAAAATGCTTTTTTGCTGGCTTGAAAGAAATAACTCATATGCATCAGGCTGGAGTGGTCCACAAGGAGCTGATCATAAGCTGGAACTGGTTGACAAAATTACTTATTGTTTTATAGAAGATGAGAAAGTAAAAAATGTCAAATAGACTAAACAACTAAAGTGGGGCAGGGAGTCAAAGGACTGTGATTCCATTGTTGTCTCCAACACTTTTTTTCTGGATAACTTCAGATAAGTAATTTTACTTTTGTACTTAAGCGTTCTCATTTTTCAAATGCAATATTGTTGCTCCATTCGTGGAACTTCTCTGTTACTGGTAAAATGGCACATTTTACAAATAGCACAGATTACAGAGAGAGACCATCTTCATTTTACATAGCCAGGATATAAGGAAGATGAAAAGATCTTTTGAGTGAAGATGCAGCATAGCTGGGTTAGAGACAAGGAAAAGATCTGAAGAATCTGATTAGGTTAAATAAAGAAGCAATAAGGTTTGCATTATCTCTTTGCTTTTCAGTCGCTGGTAGATTAAGCTCCAGGAATGGTTTGAGGTTTAGTTGCTAATTTAGGGTGCCTGAACTCCAGAGATTTAGGACACGGATAGTTCATATTTCCACCCCATACAAGCAATAGCTCTTTTTCATGTGGTTACTCCTTAGTACTGAGGAACAGAAATGTTGTGTTCCGCTTGCTGATGGATTCAGAAAACAAAAGTAGGACAAGCACTTACAGGGGTGTCACTGTTGTACTGGCCTTTGCAGTAGCAAATCTGTGCACAAACTAGCAATAAACATAGTGAGGAAGTGTGGAGACTCCCCTTAGAAACTCAGCAACCGGCTGAAAACCTGCAGTGCATTTTGACCGCACATGCAACAAGTATTTTGGTATTTAGAGCATAACTCCCAGGGGGTAAAACCAAGAGCTGATCATTACCGTGCCTTCCAAAGAAGTGTGTGGGGATCTGGGGTGAGCTCTCAGGTGGCACATCAGAGGTTAGATAGCAGAAGAGGGGATAAGTTCTCAGCACTACACTGGAAGATGCCATGCATCGGTGACCCAACGGTGTATCTTGGTCTCTGAGAATTCTTCCTGTTAGAGAGGGATAGAAGAAAATGGGTCTTGTTACTCCTTGTATTGGAATTCTCCTCCATGACTAGTTTTGGAATCGTTCTGCCTTTTCTTTGTAACGTGCTGAGACTTCACGGACTTCTGTCTCCTGAGCCATTCCTTTCGTATTAGTGACACGTGAGCTCATCAGATTCCTGAGCTGAAGAGGCATCCACAGGAATGCCACAGCATCCACCTCCGAGCCTGCAGACAGGCAAAGCAAAGTGACACAGAGCCAGATGACACGGGGGGAGAGGGGGGTGGCTGCACAGTCTGCAGATGCGAGGGAGATAGAACGGAACAGAGCAGCATTTGCTGTCCCAGCCAGAACCTCCTGACAGCAGAACACCTCGTGTCATCACAGGGCTCTGCCCAAACCTCCTGCGCTTCGTGTGGGCGGGGGTTGAGCCCGCACCCCAAATTAAAGAAAGGCATTTGCTAATGGAGGCCGGTAGAGGTGTGGGTTTGACCCGCTGCCAAGGCTTTGTGAGGATGGTCTGATCTGCTGCTGCATTATTTCTCTGGTGCGGCACATGTTGGTCGTGTCCTGCACTGAGCCAGCACAGGGATAGGAACTGGCAGCATGTGGACACAGCCCTCTGGTGCATGTGCCTGACACACTGCCAGCTCAGCTTAAAATTCATAGCGGACGAGTCCAGGCAGAGTGCATGTAACCATCTGGCCAGCTTTTTTTGCAAAATACACATTCTTAGAACTCTTCTTGCATTAAAAAGAAAAAAAAATCTTTATAAAATGTTAATGCCGGTGATAACACCAAAATTGGGAAATCACAGAATCAGTACATTTTTTTCTGCACGTGTCCCCGCCCCCCACCTTCGTATCACAAGATTGCAAATCACAAAATTTTAGGCTCTAAGAATGGATTTTTAGTTCCTTTAATGAGCAGTTTCTGGCCTTCAGGTTGTTCACAGGTGTCTGCATAAGAGTGGAGGGTTTAACTGTCCTTTCAAAAGACACTGTACCACAACCTCTTGAGTCCATGATGCCCAGTTTCCTACAGATTCCTGTTTCATGACAATTCTCCACTGTCTCATAAGGTCTTTCCCATGACTGTGCCTGTCTAAACAGTTTCCTCTTGTTAGATTCTCTGGTATCTGATAAAGATTGAGATTAGGTCCAGTCTCTCCCACTGTGAAAGGGCTAACAGGCTGTCTGGCTGCATCCCCCCAGCAAACACCATTCTCCCTCCGAGCTGGCACCGAGGACAGACACCCTGCACCACAGCACAGCCTCATTTGTTCTGCTTGTCTTTCAGGGGGCCAGAAGTTCATCTGCACGTTTAAACACTCAGAAACTTTAAAACTGGTGCAACAGAATGTGTGAAGTTGCCTTACAGATGAAAGCATTTTTCAGTAGTCTTATGGAACTGACATTTTCAAATTTGATGTGAACCATGTTATATTTATCTCTCTTGAGCCCTTCTTTTGAATATTTTTTCACAAGCTATTGCATCAAGAAGGGCACGCTTAAACGCAGCGAATGTGTTTGAGTGAGATAAGGTTTGCAAGATTTTCAATCTTTTTAATCCCATCAGGTGCTTCCTCTAGTTAGGATTTAAAGTTCTCATACCATACCCAATTTAGCCCCCAAAGGATGGTTCCCAAAGCATCCCCAATGGAATGATGAAAGCCATTCTTCCTCTTTACACATGGATTACAAGTTTTTCGAGGTCCATCATTATCCATCTGAATCCAAAGAAAAACTGTCATATAAAGTAGAGCTGCCTTCATCCAACCAGTTAGGAGAGAGCCCTCTAACACAGTGTCATTGTGGGTCCTGCCTTGCTCTGGGGCTACGTGATAAGGACTGGAGGAAATGAAACTCCTGTGACTCCGGTGCACTTGGAGGGAAGTTTGTTGCTCCAGCACATGGATTTGTCTGTCCATGGGTGTACAGGTATGCAGAGCCCCACTGAGGGGAGCGAGCCTGTTATTCTGCAGCAGGCTGTTGTGAACACAGGCTGTGTCAGGGGCACCTGAAGCCTCACAGGGAAAAGGAGTTAGCTGGGTGCTGTGGAAACGTCTGCAAATGGGTCCAAGAGTCGTGTTGTTAAAAGCCAGAAAGCAGGTGCACACAATGTCCTTCTTGAGTGGAGGAGCCTGTCAATAGGCAGGCAAACCAGAGCAGCTCTGCTGCTCATTAATTCTGTCTCTCCTTCCTCCATTTCCTGTTCATTAACTCCTTCCTGCATTTCCCCTCTCTGCCGGAGCACATTGCTCAGACTCAATCATTGTCTCCCAAAGGGAAGGGCGTTGAAAGAAAAGGCCAGAGCAAGACCTTGCATTCCCCAGCTCTCCCAAACTAGCTTTGCTGCTAGAAAAAAACCAAACAAGCCTTTTACATTTCCTTGGAAAGATAAATGTAAGTCAGGTTTAAAGAAGGTATGTGCCCTCCAGCCAGGATTTACCTTTGTGCTGCTTATTCTGTCAAGAAAACTTGTTTTGCTCTGAAGGGATTGTCTCACCCACCTCTAAATCTCACCCGTGCTCTAAATCCTCGGGAAACAATGAACACAGGAGTCTGGTTTTGTTTCAACTGGCTTTTGTAGGGAGGGCAATTTGTTTCTCCTTGCTTCTTTGTCAGTTTTGATATATTTTAAGTGGGACTGTTCTGCTTGGCTGATTGCAGTGGCAGCTTGATGGACCGTGTGGACATACACACAGATAGACTGTCTAGTTTGTCCTCTGAGAACAGCAGGGAATGCCTCCCTTTTGGTAGATATCCACTGGCTCACCACGGTCCACGTTTCTCAGGTGTCCATGGACTTACCATGTTTCTCAGTGCACTGCTGGACCACAGAAGTGTCACCTCTGGTCCCTGTCTAACCTGGACAAGGGGCCCGAGGATCTTCTCATGCACCGCTCTTCAGATCAGAGAGTCAGGTCTAGCAGGTCTCTGCAGAGATACCAGAGCTTTGTGGGTTGGAGAGCTCACAAACCTTGGACATGAAGCCCTGTGTCTGCTGGGGTGACATGGAGCTGCTGGAATACAAGGAATACAGTTTGCAACACAGCTCCTTTATCCATTGTAGTGATAGGCACCAGGAGTGGCAATTGTCTTGTTGATTATTTCATCTCCCATACCCAGATCAGTTAGTATTGGCCTTGTTTTCCTACAGAGTTCCACTGCAGGGGCTGGCACTGTGCAAGCACAGTCAGACCCCCTGTTTGAGCAGGCTCTGGTGTGTCCCTGAGGGCTGAAAGCGCAAGGCCAGACCGATGAACCACACAGCCCAGAGCTGTTCTGCCCACGTTTGCTTAGGCTGGCCCACCGGTCGTGGTCCTTTCGCACAGAAACACTGCCCACGGCTTTGGGATGCTTTGATACCGTTCTGCCACCAGGCACTGACTCAAATGGAGGTCACCATCAATGGCCACTGGAAGGTGTGGCTGTAAACACCTTGCCCCTGGAGCACTGCCCCTTCGTGCCAGCTGTGCGTGAATGCCCTCAAAGCCACACAGAGGTGCAGGAGTGATACAGCCAGCGAGGAGGGAAGGCACGCTGTTCACACACCGGGAGCAGCGCAGAGTTCCCAAACCTTCCCAAAGCTTACTTCCAGCTTCCCTTTATTCCAGCTGGCTCCTGCCTGCCCCATCCTGCACAGCTGAGTGGCCCTGGGGTGGGCGCTGCGGTGAGGAACACTCCCAGTGCTCCCAGTATGTTCATGCTGTGTTCCCTTTCAAAACGCAGCGATGGCTGGAGGCAAAGAACGAACCAAAAAGAGCCGACATGCATTATTTAGGACAAACGGGCTTGACTGTGGATCCTGAAGGTGCTATAAAACTGATGGATTATAGGCTCGGCCTTTCTGGGATTTGGGCTGTCTGGCTTCCACTGTGCTTTCATTGTGTCAGCTCCCCCTCTTCTCCTTGCTCTTTGCTGGAAACATTGCACCGGAGCACAAGTGAAGTGAAGCAGGGCCTAACTAGACCCAACAGCTGCCTTTTGTTGCTGCTGTGGAAACAGCTGGAAGGGGGGAACATAATCACTCTTCTGTTGCCGCTCAGCTGCATATCATAAGCACCTTTCTGGAGGCAGGGCAGGCAGAGGCAGCTCCTGTGGTGATGCAAATGCTAATTGGGCCCACAGCATGTGTTTGGTGCCCCATCTGACACCCTGAGCACTTGTGGTTCTGTCCCATGAGCGTAAAGTTGAGCGAGCAGATATTTTGTGCCACTTTTATTACAATGAGCCTCATGTTCCATTCATATGGAGGTCTTTGCGCTGGTTCCTGTAGTGGAAGGAATGGTTTCTTGGATGTTGGATCTGTTTCTCATCTTTTGTGCAATAAAACTTGACTGTGATGTCAGTCAGCTCAGGCTTGGAGTGCTCACACTGGGGGTGTCGGATTGTTTTCCTGTTCCTCGTTTCAAAATAAACAGGTTTTGAATGGGCATTGGGGGTCATTTTTACACTTGGGTTCACACCAATTCTATACTTTTCTGTCTGATATTATTGATTTAAAAGTAGATTTGATGGAAAAAATATCTAGTAAGTCATAGAAGAAATCACAGGAAGAAAATTTAACAGCTTATCATCACAAGTTACAGGGCACTATTTCAGTGTGCTTTTTAGTGGAACTAAGGGGTGTTCTTCTTAGAAAACAGAAACACACACAGGAGTATGTGAATGCTGGAGACAGCTGAGCATCAGCATTAAGAAAGTGTTCTGGGGACAGCATGCCTGAGCTTTAGGTACTGATTTTAATGTGTCCTTGGTCACAACAGTTAGGTTGCTTGAACTTCAGTTTTCCTCTATAAAGTCAACTCATTACCTTTTTTAAGTACTTTAAAGCCCCACCTTGGACAGGGTTGTAACTTAGAAACTGGATATCCTGATTCTCCAAATCTCCTTCGCAGTTCTTTTGAAATAGTAAGTTTTGTGGTGAGGTGGAGCATGACAGTATTTCACTGGCTACATACTGTGTTGGATGGAGTCAGTCTGTGCCAGAGCATTCAGCTCTAGATCACAGAAGGTGAGTGTTGGGTGGTTTGGCACAGCAGAGCACATAACATGCCAGCTGCAGGTATGGGCATTGGAGGAAGTGGATCAACAAGAGATCCATTATTGATCAGACATGGGAGGGGTGGTATTAAGTACCTGCCCAGAAAAAAAAGTCAATGGATAAATGTGAAAAACTGGTTCAGAAATTTAAAAAAACCCCTATTTGCTACCAGTGTAAGTTTCTGTACTGAATGCCTCGAGTTGCACTTCTCTTACTCTGCGTTTCTGTCTCACAGGTTCAGGTTCAGTGGTCGTATTCTTGGCCTTGCTCTCATTCATCAGTACCTCCTTGATGCGTTCTTCACGAGGCCGTTCTACAAAGCACTGCTGAGGCTGTAAGTGTGAGCACAAACAGTGGTGCCACAGAGACACACACCCTGGGGAGCTGCTTCGAGCACCCTGACCTTCAGCTTCTTTCTGCTGTTGGTTGGTCGGTCTGTGGTGGAAAATGAACACATTTAAATTTTTCCTTGCTTTCCCCAACAATTTGCCAGTCATAAATACTATATTGGCAAGTATGGCATTTAGGAAGACACAACTGAAAGTACTGACCCGTAATTCCTGAATTTACTGATGAAAAGTTATGAAACTTCAACCGTGTGGAAGACTGAGAAGCATCTTTGGTGGAATGAAAAAAGTAACAAAAAAAGAGAGGTCATATTAAGAAAAAGCCTATAATTTATCATGCCTCACTGCTGGAGGAGGTTTTCATTCTAAAACACAACTCGGGTTAATTAGGAATGCTAATGTGGATATAAACAGTGAATGTTTCTTTTTGGTCTTCTACTGTCTCTTTTAAGACAGAAGCTACCAGTAATACCTGACCTTCATTTCAAGTTCATAAGGTTGACTTTGATTGACAATCTGTCGCTCTTTAATTAGCAGACTGAAGTAAGACAAGATACATAACATCTGCAGCAATAAGAAAAGCCATAAGTATTATGTCAGTACTGCAATTGAATGACAAAGAGCAGAATAAAGCTGAGCTGAAAGAGTTTATCAATTAAGATGATTCCAAATCAGCAGATACATGTCTTAACAGTCCTTTGAGTTCTTTATCATGTGAGGGTTTGTCGTGTTGGGGTTTTTTTTAACAGTGAGTATTGCTGGGATCCAAACACTCACATCTCAATTGTACCTGGTCTAGTGTGGGAATAGCCTGAAGCTCAGAGTGCTCCATGCACCCTCATTGCCCTTTCAGGGGGTTTGAATCCAGGCTGGTCCTCACACCCACCCGTCCCTTCAGCAAACGAGGACTGCTCCTTATTAGCAGAAATGGAGGCCGTCTGATCTGCCTTGTGCCAGCGCTGCGAGGAGGGTGGGTACGTGAGGCAGCCGGGCACGGTGTGGTGGGGCTGAAGGTGAGCAAGTGCTCTGCAGTGCAGGGCATCCTGAAGATGCACACAAAACCAAGCCCCAGGGGTGTCTTCTGACAGCAAACAGCGCAGGCAGCCAACAGGCTGGGCCTTGAGCCCAGCTATGCAGAGCAGACAGTTGCACAACTGCTTCGAGAGGGTCTCATAACAGGCTTTGATGTTGACAAACCAAAGGAACGGCAGCCCTGTGTTAGATCTCCAGCATGAATTTGTTCACGTGCTTAGTAGGAAGTCATCCTGCCAGTAGTCATGGGGTCGTATCTTTTTTCTTGTCTCACAATCAGGCCATGTGATTTAAGTGACTTAGAGTACCTGGATGAAGAGTTCCATCAGAGCTTGCAGTGGATGAAGGATAACAACATCACAGATATCCTGGATCTAACCTTCACGGTGAACGAGGAGGTGTTTGGACAGGTGAGCACAGCTATGCAAAACATCCGAAAAGCAAATCTGAAGCTGACAAAGTTGAGCATGATGAACATGATTCTGTCAGAACAAATCCTTTAGCCTTTCAATAACATTTTCTTCTCCTACCTTCTGTTTCTTTTAAGCCACCTGTTCCAAGGCAGATGTTTATTCTTAGGGTGTATAATATAAAATACCAGCCCCCCTACAGGCCTATTGAGCCACACGCTAATGAGCATGAGGAATTCTCTGGAGTGCAGCTCTTCTGTCCAGGGTGTAGTTCCCACAGATGTGGCATTCAGTGAATGCAAGCAATGTAACTTAAAGCTGATGCCACTGAAAGGATGGGGTGAGGAGGGAAGAAAATCATTAGACAGGTGGTGCAGGACCTGGCAACTCTCACCAGGGTTTTGTTAGATTCTGTCTCTCTTACTTACCTTGCACCTACTCAACAACTTGGTATGTACATCTATTTATGCTTTCTGCAGCTCAGCCCTCCCTCAGCCAGACGATTCTCTGTAACCTGGCTGATCTGGGTGCCTTAAATAGGGTGCAACACTGCCTTAAGTGCAGTCTGGCAGCCAGAACAAGTGTCTTCTGTGGGATTCTTTGGCTTGCACTGAGGCCCTGGTGCTCTTTGCTGTTGCAACCCATGCTAGATTATGGCTCTAGTCTCTGGAAAGCTTTCGAGGGACCCTAACCAACATTCAGAGCAAGATTAATGATCTCCAGGGTGATCCTGAAAACTAGGGAGGCTGAAGAACCAAGCCCACCAAGCACTGCAGAAGCTCAAGGGATGGAGTTAATTTGGGTAAGGAGCAGACACGCAAAAAAGGGAGCAGAGAGATCATGTGGAACATACAGAGCAGGGCTCTTAGCCCTTGAAAATAAAGTTGCCAGGAGGGGTTTGCACAAAACTAGAGTAGTTGTGTGAGCTCGGGGACAGTTAGACTAGTTTGTGAGGGGAGGAAATCTGGCCCTGCAAGTTAAAGGACTGTTCAGCCAGAAGCTTGAAAGTAACAGAAAGCAAGCAGGGCTTCAGGGGTATATTCAAAAGTGCTTTTAGTCTGCACACAGTACAAGGTCATGAAGGATGAGCAGAGTTAAGGGTAGATGAAATGAAAGGGATGGGGTAGAGGAATTGAGGTAGGAAGCCACTGTAGGAATGACAACACTGTTTTTCCAGACTCAGATGCAGGGGCTTTTCATGGACTTGGAGCTGAGAGCTTGCATGACATTGAACTGACAGTAGAGTGATTTCCCTGGAAGGTATGGCTGTGTAAGACTAATACACAAAGACACAGAGAAACAGACAGACATACTCACAAAGGCAGATGAGACAAGTTTGTGTTTACATTGGAAGACTACAAAGTAGAGTAAGAATCTCAGCCTGAGTCGCCCTGATGCATCTGCAGGTAACATTTGGCACACTAATTACTTGTTATACTGCCCCAAAGGAAAGAGCTAGACAATTAGGTAGGAGTCTGTTGTGGAAGATAAGAGGTGGCTCCAAAGAGAATAGAAAAAATCACAATCTGTTGTAGATACTGTGGTATGAAAGGGAAAGAACACTAAAAGTCAGATTTTGATGCTAGTTCACATGTTGTCTAGTACTTTATGTCACAGGTACCAGACACTAACGTTGCTAGAACAACGATGGGGGGAAATGGTTCTCACTGTGAATGACAACTGTCAGAATCCAAGAGTCCAAAGTGAAAGTGAGAATTTCCCCCTTCTAAAATTTGCTAAGTGCTGACAGCAAAATAACAAAGAAATCTCAGTCACATTTTATGCTCACAGATGGATCCCAGTTGGAAATTCTTGCATGCCAAGAGAATCTGAGCACTTAAATGCCTTCGGAGCATTGCTTTGCTGGATACACGTGCTAGTGTACATCCCAGTGGGAGCTCTGCTAATATTTGGGATTTCAAGGGCTGGGGAAGGGAAACAAGAAATACTGACTCTTTGAGAAGCTGTGTGGTAGATGGGTCACAGGCCTTTTGTCTGCTTCCACAATGACTTTACTGTGGACCAGTCACTGCTTTCTTGTCCCGTCTCTGATGTGTGTTGAGCTTTTAAGCCTTCCAGGCCAAATCCTCTTTCTTGGTACCTTCCTAATTAGAGTGAATTCTAACCTTGCAGACTGGAACCTCGAGCCCTCCTGTAATGGCAAAGATGTGAAATCAAACCGAGCATTTGCTGGTGGGGACTGAATGCCAGTTTGAGAATTTCACTTACAGCACAGAGAGAGGTGTCAATCACTTGTGACCCAAAGTGGTTTCTCCTGGTTTTACCTAGTAGAAAGTGTTCTTCCAGGCCTGTGTCTGAGCTCTCTGTGTGGATAAAACCTGACTCTGAGCCCTGGCAATTGCTCCAGTCAGATAAAAGGAATGAGCTAGATTGTTTGAAATGTCTCCTTGCCACTCTGAATCCTGATTCTGAATTCTAGCTCGCAGCTGTGGTTAATACTTCTATGAACAAGAATGAAAAAATAGGGACACATTGTTATTGATTGCAGGCCCCCAATTTGAGATAACTACTTGTATTTGAATTTACATGGGTAGTGAGAAGTTGGAGAAATCACCAGCTTGTCTAGGTGTCTGTGGGAAATCTTGCAGGAGACTTAGAACATCTGGAATTACAGACATGCTGAAAGCTAGACGACGTTTAGTCTTTGGTTTTACAGATGTCTCTTACTGTAACATGGCAGAATGTAACATGGCAGCTGGGCCAGAGTCTTACCCGTTGGACGATACACCATTGCTTGTTTAATGGTGATGCAGTGATCTTTAGAATCCAACCTGAACCAGCTAAGAGTTCCTAACTCATTCCATCCAACCTTACTTGTTCTTGCTGTCTCTCAACAAAGCTACAGATTAGATGACTCATTCAATGTTTCCCTAATTCATAGTATTACAAAAGGTCCCTCAAGTAAAGTGACCTAAATAGTGTCTATGCTATGTGCCATCTGTTGGGCTAATAAACAGATAATGATATAAATAATACTAATAATGAATATACATTCATGCAGCTCGTTCACTATCTGTGCTAGACATCATTGTTATAGCAGCAGAAAACTGAAGAGGAGAGCAAAGCGTTCTGCCTTTTAAATCCACTAAATTGAATGGGATAATAATTGCAAGAGAAATATTATTTTCTGTCACATGGGAGGAGTATATGCTTGCTGGGTAGAATCCAGGCTGGCTCCTTAAATCCCTTCTCAATCTCAAGCCCTAGTAATCCAAGCCAACTAAATTAACCATTAATAATGCAATGAAATGCTATAGCTCTTGATTTAAAAAACGAAAAAATTATTTACAGTGCAAACACTTCTCAGGTTTGGACGGCTGATAGAAAAATCTGAATCCCACAGGGTCTATTTGTTATCTGCGTGAGATTGCTGTACAGGTCTTGTTTTAGGGAATGTATTGGGACTATTCATTTTATGATCATTTCTTTGGCTATTGGCATTTCTGAATAAACACTTTTGCCAGCACCTGGGGAAGGGTAACACTTGTTGCCTAAGAGACTGGGAGATATCCCCTCCAGCTGGCAGAGCAGGCTGCCTATTCCAGTCCTGTGACTGCCTCTCCATCCTTGCCTGTCCTTTCCTGTACCTTGGATAGTCTTGAGTATAAAACACAATGTGATCCACACATTGCTACACCACTGTCTGTCTCTGTTCTGTAGGTGACAGAGAGAGAGCTGAAATCTGGAGGGGCAAACACAGCAGTGACAGAAAAGAACAAAAAGGAGTACATCGAGAGAATGGTGAAGTGGCGAGTGGAGCGAGGAGTAGTTCAGCAAACAGAGGCCCTGGTCCGTGGCTTCTACGAAGTAAGTAATGAAACGATGCTCCCACAGTCTCCCATGGCTACACAGACACAAAGAGCAAGGAGCCCCTGGGTCTGTAGGGTCGGGGACCTTGGATATGGCACGTTTAGCACTGAGGGGGAAAGGAAGGACATGTGTACTCAGAACACGATGAAGTGTTTTGAGAAGGTGAGAAGGACACTGCTTTCCATTCACACAGTAAGAGAATTAGGCATTTGCAAATTTTGTTCTACCCCGTTGTGACACAAAGAAAGGTTGTGAAGAATTGTACACTTTGATGAGAAGCTGGTGGAACACACTGTATCCTCAGGGATTCATTCCCATAAAGCTGGTCCTTGAGTGCAGTCCAAGCTATCATCTGGCTGGTATTCATGGATGCTGCTCCTTTGTTGTCCCTGCATTTGTTGCTGGAAATGTTGCTAATTTATCTTTGCTGAAGACCCGGATCTGAGAACATCCTTCTGGCAGAGCTGCTACAAGGGCTGGGTGAAAACCTGTGGCTTTGCTGACCAACCTCTGTAGTCACCTATTCTTGCCCCTCACTAATCATATGCAAACATGTATCTTGTCCTGGCAGCTGTGTAATATTAGCAGAAGTTGAGGTCCCTCTCAAAGAGGGAAACAAACTGGAAGAATGACAGTCCTGGAAAAGGAAACAGCAGATGATGGACACAAAGAATAATACTCTAATGGCTCTAAGCAGTCATGTACTGACATTTACTGGGGATGGCAGTCTTGGTCAGCCCTCTTCTGTGGGAAGGGGTTGGCCGAGTGATTCCGTGCAGTTCACAACATGTGCACAGAGTTGGCTGCCTTTGTCTCCCTGTGAGTATTGCAGGCTGTTAAAGCTTTTGCTTTCACACAGTGAAGGAAGTGAACCTCAGCTGCATCTTCACTGCATGAAGACCTGAGGGCACTCCTACATGGTAGTAATCAAATTCCAATGCGAAACAAATACAAAATAAATTGTCCATGTTACAAATCCAGGCTTTGTTTATGAAAACCACTTGTCAGAATGAATGTAACAATGAAGAATGTTCTGCACAGATCACGTCCTGTCTCTTTTATTGTTTCATTCTGGCCAAGTCTCACATGTCATGGTTGTTTGCAGCTCATAACATCAGCAGACTCCCTGAAGAAGGGCACAGGTTTATCAGCAGAGGAGTGGAAGTTGTCTGTCAGCTTGCAGACTTCATCAGAATAAAGACCATTAGAGCCATGAGTTCATGAGACCTTGCATCTGTTTTATTTCCAGTCTGAATCTGTGCTTACAAGTGGTGTTTGTTGCAGGTTGTGGACTCCAGGCTCGTCTCTGTTTTTGATGCCAGAGAACTGGAGCTGGTTATAGCTGGCACTGCAGAAATAGATCTCAATGACTGGCGGAACAACACAGAATATCGTGGAGGTAAACTGCCTGCTCCTGTTTACTAAGATCTTGACTGTTTTAGCCTAAAACATGGAGACTTGGTCCATCTTTTCCTTCTGTCTTTCCTAAGGGAAACGCCCCTATTTTGTTCAGGGTGTTATTGTGAAGAGTAATGAAATAAAATAAGTAAGGTCTCATGTTTGGATCAACAGCTGTAATAGTACTGAAATTGCTTCTTCTATCCAGATTTTACCCATTCAATTCCTAGAGACTTAGCAGGAGTTTTGACTGTTAAGGACTGAAAGAGATCTGCAGTATTAGGTCTAAAAGTTACTTAGATGACTGTGAATGAACTCCTGGTTTCACTGAAAGTAGTTTCACAAGTCCTCCTGGCTTCAGTAGGGAGCTGAAATTAAGAGCTGAATTTCACAGTTCCCAATAACACTTCAACAAGTCCAGATCTTGTTTGTTCCCCCTCAGCCTAAACTATGTCACTTCTCTACTGCTTGGCCTGGTTTTGCTTTAAACACTGAATATGGTTTATCCAGGCTGTCTTGCATGGTGGATAAATGTGAAATCCACCAGTTCTGCACTACGAATGGAAAGTCTCTGAGGTTCACATACCCTGCCCTGAAATACAAGGTCTCAGTCCTTGCTGCTCACTGCCCAGCCTTTGTGTTACCTTGAAATACACAGCTTACCACAAGCACAGCTGGTCCCCAAAGTTATTCTCCTCCTCCTTTTTTCTGTTTAGCCACTGAAACAGACTCAGCCTGGGTTTATGCTGTCTTTCACTAGCACAAACCAAGGCACAGAATGCTGCAGGTGGGAAGTTTGCCAGGGAAGGGCTTGTGGCAGCAAACTCCCCTCCATATGTCAAACACTGTTGCGATCCAAAAGAGAATTTATTTGGGAACCAGAAATTGTTAAGTGGTTAAGACTCACACTGTGTGGCATATTGCAATTGGTCTTTAATATCTCCTGCGTGTCACACCAGCTCTTGCCAAGGGATTTGCGAGAGGCCAGCATACCTCAAATATATGTTTGAGTTTCAGGTTTTCAAACGAGTTAGTCATATTACAGTATCCACAGCCAGGACAAAATGGAAGCTGGGACCTCCTGCTCAAGAAGAACAAGATATATTGTCAGGTCAGGATCTTTTTGGTACATCTCCTGACCTGTGCCAGTAGGAACGTATTTCAGCGTTGCCCTTCCCGTCCTGCACAGTAACACACAGAGGCTCATCACTCACTCCCATTTCTTCACTTGCCAAGAAGGGGGATGGAAGGGGACGATTTTCCCTTCTCTTTGTCCCTGGTGCAGGTTACCACGACGGACACATCGTGATACGGTGGTTCTGGGCGGCAGTGGAGAGGTTCAACAACGAGCAGAGGCTCCGGCTGCTGCAGTTCGTCACGGGAACGTCGAGTGTGCCCTACGAGGGCTTTGCCGCTCTCCGCGGGAGCAACGGGCTGCGGCGCTTCTGCATAGAGAAGTGGGGCAAAATCACCTCCCTCCCAAGGTACGTCCTGGCTCCGGCTCTGGGCCGGAACTGCTGCCAGAAAGACATGCTTTGCCAGTGAAAGATAATGAATGCAGTAAAGATACCTAAAAGAATCCAACAAAGAAACAATCGTCAGTTTGTTGTGTAACTGCATTCTGGGAAAAGTGTTTTCTTTTGCCACCTTTTTGATTAGCGGGCTCTGTTGGAATCCTCGAACATGGTTAAGATAAAGATTTCCATAGATCCAAACCTGGTTCTCTTACTTCGCTTCTAGATCAGATCCAGACCAGCAGGAGCCTGTCCCCTGATTCCATGCCCTGTACTTGCCGAGTACTAGTAAAAATACTTGTGAATTTAGAGAGACATGAAAGCCAGAATCTGTCTCTGAGTTTTGGCTAGAGACCAGAGTGTAATCCCTTCATTTCTCTGAAGGTTCCACTTTTTCAGTGAATTTAGTCTTAGTGATGTGACTTCAAACCATGAGATGATCATATCCAATTTGGTACATCTAGTTCAGTCAGCCAGCTAGGAGCAAATGAGCTATAATGTCATCCAGAGTAACAGACTTGGCAGTGCTTCCCGAAGGAGGGGCTGTCTTCCTTTTCTGAACAAAGGGACAGGGGCACAGAGGGGTCACTTGACTTGCCTAAGGCCACCCAATAGAGCCCTGGCACAGCCAGTGATACACTCAGCTCTGAGTTCTGCTTCACCACTTTATGGGTGACCAGCACTCATCCTTCCTCACTGAAGGGAGTCACCTTTTCTTGACTGTCCTCACAGTCGCCTGAGGCTCTGCCCCGCTGACATTACACAGCATTTCAGCACCTCTGAGGTACTTTGCTACGTGGCCCTTTTACATCACATTTGCCCTCCAAAGGATGCTTTCTGACTGCTCTTACCATTTGCTTTCAGCTGCAGTTCAGAGGAGCTCCTTTCGTGGCACAGAGCAACAATCTCTTCTCACAGACCTTGCAAATACATTCAGACAATCAATTAACAAAAGGTCTGGTCTAGTTTTCTCATGACTTTGCGGTCCATGTTGTTTACCCAGAAACATACTATAAGAGAGGGATTTGAGCAAACCTCCAGAGTCCTCTAGAGAGGGAAATCCAGGTCTGATCACCCTCAAGCCCATATTTATTCAGTGGAGACATGCAGGAACTGGACCAGGGCACTATATCCGCAGGCATTCAGAGCTGACATCTTATGTGGACACGCTCTAAAGTCAGGAAAAGGGAAGTAAGCATTTTTAAGGAACAATTCATCCCACCTGAACACAGATTTTTAAAATAGTTCAGCTGAGTCACACGTGGTGCATTCTATGTCTATCTGCCATAAGGACTCTACAGAGACAGTCTGGAGAACTAGAGCCTGCACGAAACCTAGATGAGGGCACTGAGATTTAAACACAGATGAAAACATGTAAGGTCAGTGAGATGACTCCTGCCCTCTGAGCCAGGATTGTGGAAAGAAAGCCCGAGAGCCACAGTTTGTGTGCATAGTCTGGACCCTCCTTTGCAGAATCAGTGTAGTCTGGCTCTGTGTAAGGGCTGCAGAGCTTACTGAGGGCACTCCTGCCTGCAGGCAGTCAGCAACCAGCACTCACAGAGCCGTGCAGTGTTTCTGCAGAGCTGTCTTTGCGCTCCTTCTGGGGTGGAAAGGGGCGAGAGGGCAGGGTGGACCTTGGCGCCTGCACAGAAAATGCCCTGGGCTGACCCATCGAGTTCTGAAAAGGTAATTGGCCTCTTTCTGCTCTGCTGAACCTCCTTTGTGAACCTGGGCATTCCTTATGCCCTGGATTCAGCCAGTCCCGAGACATTCACGTTAATGATTTTATGTTTGTCTCCTGATCACTGAACTTGTTGCTCTGCCTCAAAGAGGCCCCTTTTCCAGGTGAAAGCTGGTAGCAACTTTTAGAACTCTTGGAGCTCTGCATTCGTTTCAGCCAGAGGAAAAAGAAACAACACTTGCTCATGGGGAATAAACACAGCTTGATCACTGTGAATTATTGCCTGCATTTTTATAAAATTAGGAGCTGCTGCCAAGTATACACAGTGTTAAGAAATAACATAAAACACGCAGGCTAAACCTGGAGGTTCCCTAAATCCTTAGTTAAGCAACTGAAAGAGTATTATTTAGAACTTTTTTTAAATGCCTGGTTATGGTTTGCTCATGTATACTTAGATTTATTTATGTACTTACTTAGAGGCTAAAAAGCAGTCCTATGTCATATCCTGTAGGCCTTTTGGCCCCTGTGATGTGAGTGTAACTAACTTGAGCTATTTACAATGAACCACAACAAATTCCCTTCTCACTCCAACAATTCCTACACTTTCACAGTGAGAGTTGCTCCATGTTTTGGACATCCTAAGGGAAAAAACCACCAGCTTTCTTGTGCCTTACAAATCATCAGATTCAGTTGCTTATGTGCTTGTGCACCTCTTAATGAGTGGCTGTGACCCAATAAATGCAGTGTGTTGGAAGTTCTAATGGAAGCTGATCTCTTTGGCTTTCTGGGAATAGGTTAGTCTGGCCTTCCAGTTTTCAACTGCATTAGAAAGTATTGAGAGCCTCTAGCTCCATGAGGAGAGTCCAGGACTCTTTCTGCATTCCCTGCTTCTGCTCAAGTGGCTGAAGCAGTTGGGTGAATCTCCCTTATGTCCTGTCCTTGCACTTGGGCAGTGGAGCATGCAACTTGCCATTTGCTTATGGTGAGCAAAGATGGCATAAAACCTAAGCCACCTATGCTTTTGCACTTGCAACAACAACGTGGCACTCAGAAAGAGCTCAGAAAGAGCGCAATATGGTGCAGATTTCTAAAATGCAACACTTCTCAAAGAATAACCTCTAATACATGGCTTTTAGAGTGCTTCTTGAAAGCACTGAGGGTAAGAAAGACTTTTGCAGGAAGGTTGAGAATTAATTCTGAATTGGAGAGTTCATCCTGCCACGAACAGGGTAATCATGGTGTAATGTGTTCTTCTAAGAGTGAAATGGCAATCATACTTTATTCCTGGAGTGTGCATGTGTGCTAGACACACTATTCCTGTCTATATTTACTTTTGAGACCACACACGTTAGAAAGTTGAGGCACCATAAGCTCAGAGATGCTGCTCCAGTCCCAAACCTCTAGACAATGACCCTGAAGCAGGTCCCAAAGGGGCTGCCAGCAGTCAGTCTGCAGATCTGTCAGTGTAAATCTGCTGCAGGGTTTCTTCCGAACTGGTGTAGCTTGTCAGATGAAATAACAGGTTCAATCATGTGTTCATCAAGGTTGAGTTTTACTCTCCCTATGTAATATGCAAAGTTTTGCCCCAAAATAAAGGAGTTACACGTTTTCCTTCTTGTAACTGGTTGCCTGAGTTGGAGAACTCTTCCAGCTGCAGCCTCTCCTGAAGCCTCTCTTCACCTTCCCTGGGTCATGCAGGTATTTTAAAGTGAACCAGTTTAGCAGTCATTCTGCAAGAACTGATTGTTCCCCACCAAACATTCATGACCACCCACTGGTTTTCCAGCTGGGATAACACAGCTTCATCTGATATCATGGGGTTGGAGCTTCTGGCCCAAAACAAACCTGTGCAAAGAACTGGCAGCGCTTTTTTACTACAGGGATAGGAGGCAACAGTTCTCTCTTTTTACATTCTCAGTCAGCAAAAGTGTTCAGTGCCTGTAAATGCCACTGTCTCGTCTTCTGGTTGTGCTCCTCACCTGGCAAGAACTCCTGTCAGCTCCAAGGTTATGTCTGTTTGAGTTTCAATTAAGGAAGGACCTCCGAATTTATCCCAGTGATTCAAGTGATCGCATCTGACGCAATGAGGTCGCTTTTCCCAACGCTACTGAGCTGCAAGTGCCCTTTTATCAGAAGAGATCCTCATTCAGCAGAGTAATATGTGTTATGTGGGATACAGATTACCAGTGCTAGAAAATATCTGATCTTTTGTAAGAGAATTCTGTCCCTCTCTATTAGATAATCAAGTATTTAATCACCACAGGATCCCATATAGCAATTTAATAACATTGTGTGTGACTACGAAGACCTTTATTCTCATAATTTCCTTCTTTCCCAATGGACTGAGTGCATGGGCTTTGCTGTCTTTAACTGTCCTTATCTCCCACCCCTCTTCTCTTTCCTCCTTTCTCACGTACAACAGAATTATCATCTGCAAATCTGCATTCATCTGTTAAGCACAGCATGTCAGTGTTCCTTCTTAGAGACAAAAGGAACGAAAGTTGCTACCTGTGTGTCCTGAGGTTGATCAAAGAGGCTTGTGGGTTCATCCAAAGAAAGCAAGGTGAAAAGGAGAACTGCCCGGTTTCTGCCTGACAGGCATATTTATGTTAGACTGCAAGTCTTATTTCAGTTGATAGGTTCAACCTATAATTAACATAGGAGGGGGTTCCGTGCCCACTTTTCCTGCCTTTGGACTCTCATCTGTATGGGGAATAAAGGAAGTGACAAAGAAAAGAAGAATGCAAAAATCTTAAAAGCTTGTAATTTTTAGAGCAAATTCTTAGAAGAAAAGAAACAGCATAGTACTTTAAACAGCAAGCAAGATTAAAGGTTCAAACCCACCAACTCTACTTTAACCAATAAATACAGTCTGCCAGAAGAAATGAAATTTTAAGTGGCCCATTTACTGCTGTACTTACTGGAGAATGAGGGCATATGAGGGTCAGAGTTGGCTTACATGACTTTATCTTGCATTTTCTTCTCGAGAAGCCAGAATCCTTCCCCTACAGCTCTTACAAATCTAATTCTTATTGCAGACCTCTCACTCCCTGAACACCCTCTCAAATGTCACCTGGTTTATGTCGTAGGAGCCTTAATCAAGGGAAGAAATATTTTCTCATTCCTGTGACTTGTACTCCTGATGTAATATTGTCACCCCAACATGTGCAGCAAGTGTCCCTGGATTATGCTTCCTGCAGACACTCTCACTGGGATGAGGAGAAGGAGGACGACGTGGTTTAGGAGGGATTTACCCCTTTGGAGAACAGGGCACAGTTGGGCAACAGTCGATATTATGGAAAATATTGTTGACTCTTAAGTGCCCTGTATAATTGCCCTGCCTTATCACACAGTATATGATATACTACAGACTGAGCAATTTGGCTTTAGTCCAGTGTGGAAAATAAAGGTTTTGGCTTTCAGTTGCACGAGGCAAAGGTACTATGCACAGCAGCACTGAGGAGTGAATGAATGAGAAGGAGTCCCAGTCAACCTTCTCTCTTACTTCAGGTGAAGAGGAGTAGATTGTGCAGTTACACAAGTGGATACAACCTTTGCAGCAAAGAAGCAATTAGGCCCATGCTAAAAGTAAAACAGGCAGTTTTGCACATAATTCTATTTTTATAAGATGGGGTGGGCTTCACAGGCATCACTGGAGCTGCAGTAGATCCATATTAGTTCCACAAACCAGAATTTGAACTCAGGCTTTGCCCTTAGCAATGTATTGTGCTTTGTACCAGAAGCAGGTAGAAGTGTAAACCTAGACGGAATAGTACTCCAGAAAATCAGTTCTCTTTTATTAATTTGATGCTATTTTTTGGAGCGAAAGGATTGATATTTTTCTGTTAAGTTTTTGAACCAGAGTGTTGATTGGTAAAGTGCTTTGGTGTTTCTATACACATTTTTTCCTATTCTTTGTAACAGTTTCTCCCCACGATAAATTCCTTGAGACCTTCTATAGAAGAGCCCACTACTGCAAACTTCATAGTAAGAACAGGAGCTGATCTTTTTTCTGAGTTTGACTAGGTCAAGGGCAACTAAGAGACAATGGCATTGCAAAGGTTGTTTCATAACCAGGTGAAATGAAATGGATAATGACCAGTCACGATGAATGTCTGCAAGACAGTAAACATCAGAGTCAGTGGCCGTGGAGATGCTCTTGTCTCAAACAGTTATATGTGCCATGGTTAAGTACCATGTACCATACAGAGGTCTTACTTCGGGTTCTGCAAAGTTGCATTAGCAGAATCCACACCTGAGCTCCCATGGCTGTGCTGCTTCCAGGCCTGGGGCCGGGCAGCTGAGCCCCTCGAGAGTGGCTGTCTCTGCATGGTGCTGTCTTGCCTGTGAGAAACATGTTCTGAATGGACTACAAGAATCCTTCACTTAATTAACTCCCAGTGGTTGACATGTATTGGCAATAGATTGTGGAAACAACTTATGCTGCCAAAGATTGCTGAGATAAACAATAAACAGTGCAGGGCTACTCATGGGTAATACACATGAGCTGCCATGTTTGATTTCAAGAGATGAATTAAATAATGGCTTTATTAATGTTCCTTTTTCACTAATTCAAGTGTTCCCAGCTCGTTTCCACAAATTCTGTGTTTACTGCAGTCTCTCTGAGAGCGACCAGCTAACAAATCTTCATTCAGAAGGGGAAAAAGGATGGTAAAAGCTCTCCTAATTGAAGGTCTGTGATGCAGTGAAGATTACGTGCCTCTGGCTATTTCAGCTGCCTGATTGCTTTTAATGATTCACCACTGGTGCTCGATAAAACTCTCCCTCGGAGCCTACAAGTCTCAGGCCAACCCATCTACTGGGATTATGTTTTTCCCACTTTGTGGGTGGCCTAGGAGGTGACTAGCATGGTTTCATGTAGTTTTCTACAAGATAGCTCTGCTACTTCAGTTTTGAAAACAGGAGATAGGAAAGCTGGAAGTAAAATACTCAGGGCCAGAAGCTTAGACATGGTTAGCAATTGAGGCTACATTTCCTTCTGCACAGTTTTATCAGTTCACAATTACCAGAGGGAGGAAGAGAAAACAGAAAGACTGATAGCATCGTGTAAAACTCTGAGCTGACTGAAAAAGCATGGTACTATTTTAATGAAAACGTGCCCCTCCACCCCCTTTGTTGAACGAGCCCTACAGTTTTTCAGTCAGTGGAAATGGCTGAGCTGTTGGGGCAGGGCCTGGTTCTTTCCTCCACGTTTGTGTAGCACCCACACAGTGATTTGCAATCCACCTCTGGGCCTAATTGCTGCTGCCACAAAAGCTGCAGCAAGGTGGAGGCATTCATGGACACCATTCCTCGCCTTCCTTTGAAGGTGCTGCCAATGATGGAGGGTAAATACAATGGTAAAACCAGGGCAAGAGGTGGTCACCAAGTTTGCAGCTTGGTCTTCCCAAAATACTTTGCTTTTGTCTTGGCTACTACAAACAAATGACATCTAAAGGCCAGACTTGCAGCAGATGGCCAGCAGCCTTCCTCCTTCAGTTAGCAGATCCCTGAGTGGTCTTTCCCCAGTCAGCCCTGCCTCGCTGCAGGCACGTGCTGAGCCTCTTCTGTCAGTACAGTCCACCACATCATCCTTGCAAAACCTACAGGCCGCTCATGTTGCAGGTACAGCTGAGTTCCATTTTTTTAAAAAAAATCTCAGAGCAAGCAGAATTATAGTAGTGAAGTTTTCTGTCTGTCAGGGCCCACACCCCCACTCCCCGGTGGCCTCCAGTGTTCTCCATCGAGATCCCCGCAAGACCCGTGCAGTGTCTAAAGCAGGGATATCAGAGAGTGATGTTGTGTTGATGCTTAGCTTGTGTCTTGTTTATGAAATGTTCATGTGTATGTGCACATACATTTCAGTGCATCATATTTTGGTGGAATTCAAGAGTTTTGCTTTGATAGTTAGAATTTATTTTTCTCTCTTTGGAGTGAACTTGAATTTCGTGAGCCTCGGCAGGATCAAGTTTTCTCAGTTCTTATTTTCACAAGTTTTTTAGATCAAGCTTAACATGTAGGTGTTTTCCTTCTGCAGGGCACACACGTGTTTCAACCGTTTGGATCTTCCACCTTACCCCTCATATTCTATGCTGTATGAAAAGCTGCTGACAGCTGTTGAAGAAACGAGCACCTTTGGACTTGAATGAGGGGGTTCAGGCACTTCTGGTGTTTTTATGGCTGATGATGTCACCTTCCCTGTCCACCATCATTTGATCTCGGTTTCCCATGTTTTTATTTTTGAAAACAAAACAAAACAAAAAAGAAAACCAAGATTAAAAAAAGCTGTGCATGAAGAACTGCCGCCCTCTACAATCTAACCTTCATGCTTTCATCCTCCGTTTCCAATGGACTGCTAGTCTGTATGCAATAGAAAAACAACTGTCTCAAGGTTTCTGTATATCTCTACATACCTCCATTAATAACAATGAAAATACAAATGCAAGTTACACTACACTTGACCAAATGTTAATAAATGTTTACTTCCACCTACGTTGATTAAAAAATAAAAAAAACCTCATCAAGCATTCCAAGCTTTTATATACCCACATCTTTTAAATCAATTCACAGCCCATCCTTACTCCTTAACCCTTGAATCCAGTCCTAGGAGCTGGTCAAATGTATCTTCATCCATCCTTATTTTCCCCGTGTGTATTGTCCACCTGAGAGACACCTCTGAGCAAAACTGAAATTTTTATATACGAACTCATGATCCACATCAGTTGCATCAGCTGGAACTGGCCCAGATACGTGGTGCAGATAAGACCTTTAAAAACTGAAAAACCCCAACCTGTAATGCAATGCAAAGCATAACAGCGATTGTTATGATTGTGGCTTGCCAGTACTGGAGAGAACTTGCACTGCAGAGTTCTTGGGAGGGGCATTGTAACGTTTACCACACAAGAAGCACAAGGTTGTGCACACTCAAGAAGGATGTTTTTATTATGTAGCATAAAGGACAAGGCTCCCTTCCCTTAGTATTGTATATGACCAGGAACAGGGGAAGTAAGAAGAATGTTCTGCTCTTATGAATACCCTTGGGTTCTGTTTCCCAGGTCTTTGTTTTCTGGTTTTAAAATGCTCCTTTCCAAACGCGAAGTCTCGACAATCTCTTCCCTGTCAGAGGCCACTTACTTTCTGTCAGGTTGGGCTGATCCGTCGTTGCTGGGGGTGGGTTTCGGTTCTGTCCTTTTTCTTTTCTTGTTCAGTAGAATTGTCCATATCCTCAGGAATGGTTGGTTGTAGACAAAATGCTGTCATGTGGGGTCTGTCAGATGAGAAGCTGCATTTAAAGAGGGTGTTTGTCAGGGATGAAGGGGACTGTAACTCCCTGTGGGTCAAGACTTGGTTGCACTTGGAGGAAGCCCAAAGCCCCTCCAGTCATGCTACGTACCACTGACCTAAAGATCTAGCTCTTGTTGCTGCAGACATAACTCCCTTCGGTTTGGCGTATTTTGCATCCCAGCTCTGAATCCAGGCAACAAAAGGAAAACAGCAGTGGGATTGTCCTCGGATGGATTCTGCTGAGGCTGTTACGGGCCAACCTCACTGCTCTGATGATTTTCTCTTTATTAATCTTTGTGCCCTTGTTTTCCAAGACTAACCTCAGATTGAAAGTGTTTGTCTTGACTGGGAAAAGGAAAGACAAAGTATCTTCTGACACTAAATATTTGAAAGGATGCGTGAAATGTGAAGGGAGAGACTTGCGAAGGTAAGTGAGAAGGTAACCTCTCAGTGTCCAGCAGCTCACATGAAACACCACACCCCCCTGGGGGCTTGTCACTGGTAGTTTTGTGTTAGCTGTGCTTCAGAACACTGTAAAATCAGCAGATTAGTTTAAGGTCTAACTCAGCTAAGTTTTCTCTCCAGAGAAAAAAATTGGACGCTGCTTTCTCGCATATTTTTATAGTGGCTGTACAGAATCTCATCACACTTGAAAAACTGCATTCTGAGAGTTTGACATCATTCTCCTGCTTTTATTCTTAGATCAACAGGTATTTGAAAGTCGATGGACCAAAAAAAAAATGTTTCTAAGCAGAAATAGTAGCTTTTGTTAATGATACATTAAAAATCTGGAATATTTAAATTGCCCCGTTCATTCAATTTGCATGACGTTTCAGCCACTTTTACACCAGTTTACTGTAGGGCTTTTACTGAGAACCTCTTTTACAGCATGTTGTTGTTATTCTCACTGAGTAATCGTGTCACAGCTGCAGAGGGAGGCCACAGCTACAGGCCAGCTTCACAACACCACCCACCAAAAATGAGGGTTAGCATTTCCACACACGAGCTCTCAGTTCCACAGGACCAGCCCCACTGCACGGGGGAGATGGAAAACTTCACGCTTTTCTGAGAGCAGCTGTCATGTGCACATGAGTTCTGTCAGGACAAGTGACACCAGGAAAGACTGAACGTGAAATCTTCCACTGTGTGTAATTTCTGCTTCTTCACCTCTGGGCCCCCAAATCCAGTGATTCCTGTATGGTTCTTCATTTATTCCTGGTGACGTTACAAAGTTGTCTGCACTATGTCAAATGTTGGGTGTCTTCCAACATTAGAAGAAAAGAAAGAGAAGCTTGCAACTGGTAGGTCCATGTTTGGCCAGGGAAAATCAAGAGCTGTCTCGTTAGCAGAGTAAAAAAGTAAAAAAAAAAAGAAAAAGAAACAGTAATCCAATCTTTACAATGCTGTATAGTTAAATTTTTTTAAAGTATTTTAAAACTATATTTTATTAAGGAAAAGTAAAACTATTTTTTGTAGCATAATAAAAGATGTTTGTATTTCAGAGACAGCACCAAACCCCACTGACTGAGATATGGAAGGCTTTCTCCTGAAATTCTTCTTCATGACATGTTCTGGCACTTGCTGCACAGTAAGCTAGATGATGTTTGGCAGATGCCATCTCGAGCACCTTGCGTGTTCCTGCTCTGAGAAACACACAGCACAGCCAGCTACTTCCCATCAAAATCCTTGATCCAAGCTGTCTTTCAAGCACACAGCCTGATATGTTAAAAGAGGTTGCTTTCTAAGCTGACAAGGTCACATGAGAATGCCTTGCAGATTTTTGTGATCCAAAGCCAGGAGTAGAGACGATTGGCTGTTTTCATAAAGAGAAAGAAAATGCCATAGTCAGCTTTGCTGGTATTCTGCCATTCCAGTCCTATCCCTCTCTCTTCCCAAATGCCCTACCCCAACAGGTTTTCAAACTCTGACATCATCTCTAGGGTATCCAGATCGATGCTTCTCCATCCATTGCATCATGCCACGGGCAGAATCCCCCCCCAGCCTGGAGCGAAGGGGAAGCTGTGCATCAAAGTGGCATCGTGGTGTTGGAGTGAGGCAGTGAATGGTGCTAACAGGAGAGGGGGGGAGCCTGCCTCCCTTGGCCTCTTCTTTAACCTTCCCATTATGCAATTTACTGACTTTGCTGTTGTTCTGGATATGCAAGACATACACCTTTCCTTGTTCATCTTTTGATTCAGATGCTCTTATTCACTCCCCAGGTCTGCATTTTCTTTCGTCAAACACTGACTGTTGATGACAGAAATTCTGGTTTCCTTGTTTCCCCACAGGAAGGACAAGAAGATACTCCATAGGGCAGATTTACAGTGAAATAATCTTTTCAGCTCTTTAAACGTCAGTTCCCTTTAAACATGGTGGTGGCTAGATACGGTGGTGGCTAGATTAAGGTATGACATCAGCAGCAATGGATTTTTAAAATGCAAGTGAAAACAGGAAGATGCAATCTGACAGCTTTTGTGAGTTCTAGGTTTTGACTGGAGCAATGAATATTGATAACTTGCATGGTTTCAGAGTGTCCATATGTTTCTCAAAGTGATCGTCATGATGGTGTGAATGGTGGAGGGAGGGAAGGCGATGTTTATGAAATTCTGTTGCCCTACTAGCACTGATCTGAAGATAAGAGAACGAAAATAGGTATTTTAAATCACCAGGAGGTCTTCTACCTCGAGGTAGCCTCACTGGCTGTTCAAGCACAGAAGCCATGCAGGATTTGGTCCAGAACAAACAACTGTACCTTACTGCTAGCAGCATTACCAAATGTGGCACTTCAGCCTGCAGTGCATTACACGAGCTTCCAGTTTCAGTCGTGCAGTTGTGCACATTCAGAACTTGGCTTTTATGTTCCAGGGAGACCCATGGCTATCACAAGGCAAGAAGTGAGTGGTCCAATCTACCTCTGATGGAGAAATCATGAGTTTTGTACAGGTCTGACACAGGGGGCTTTTTTCACCCAGTTTGCTCGAGTGCCCGTGAGCTTTTCAATGGACTGTAGCTGAGGTTTGAGTTCATAGTCTAGTCTGAGAGACAGCCTGTGGGGAGGGGGGCGTTTGTTGGGTTTGTGTTCTGTTGTTCTAGTCTCACTGTAACAAATAGTTGACATACCTCTAGTTGAAAACAATAGGATGCTGAATTTGAACCTGAAAATCAAATCTGAAATAAGCTAAAATACAAACGCACAGAGGACGAGTTAAGCTCGTCCATCACTGTTAATCCTGTGACAGTCTATGGAATTTCAGAAGGAAAAATTTGACTGGAGATTTGTTTAATTTCTGTTGAAATAATATTTGCCCTGTCTCCATAGTAATATTAATAGGGCTTCCCAGTCAAGATTAAACACTTTCAGTCAAATGCAGACCAACAGATCTTTGTACAACAATGCGGTGCTTTTTTATTATTCTTGCTGTACCTCAGTGTTCATTATTAAAAGATAAAATTATTGCAATATACTAAATCTGGGATAGGTTTTCCAGTTATCACAAGGTCCAAAAGACTGGATTGTTACTTTCTCTCTAGGGAGTCATGTAGTTCCTTTGTTCTAGTAGAAAAACAGATGCCTGTAGGTAGTAGTTACTAGGTATAGTAAATATGGTACCATTAGCGAAATTCCCTGCAGCTTCCAATTTATCTAACAGAAATGTCTGTTATGGTTTTTGTTAAAGACTACATAAAGTCAATGGCAGGAAAGGTCCTCATTATTGGACTGATTTTGCTTCTATTGACAGACAAATGTCACATGATACTCAGGCTGTGCTTTCTATTCAACCATATCACTACAGAGGAATGTCAATAAAATCACTTTGTTATGGCATTGTGTGGACTGTCTGTTACAAAGAAATTATTTCACAGAGGATGTGTCTTAGAGTGGGTGGAAACTGGCATTGGTCCAAGTCCACTAATTTCAGGAACTGCACTTCCAGGCTCGTATCCTTTCTGCCCATTGCATTCAGGCCCTTCCACTGCTTTTATTCAGTTTCTCAGGGCACGTGTCTAAAACTTTAGGTTCTCCACATAAGTGCGCATAACCAGAGCCTCCATCCTCTCCTAGACTGCCCTAAGGGCAGCCCTGCCTTGACAGCATGTGAGCTTATTCCTCACTCTGAAAAATGCCTGGTGGAACAGAGGGACAAAAGAAATGTATGTGCTGCTTACGCAGAGCTTGCTTCTAGGTGTAATTACTGCATTACAGGTATGAAATGCAAGTGCAAAGATGATTTCTCAACAGCATGTGCTGGGTCTGCACTAAGTGGTGACAGCACATACACAGCAAGATGCTCTGGCATCTCTGTGTCACACCCATTTCTCTCCTGCTCGTCGCTGTCATGTCTCAGGCATGTTTCATTAACACATTCCAGGACAGATTAACACGCCCCAGATACACCGTCAGCAGACACCTTGCTGACCATACCTGTTTGCTTACATAAACGGCACCCCACGAGGGATCGTGGTACAACGTGAACCATGGCAAAGCTTAAATAGGAGCCAGAGTTTTTATAAGAAAAACCATAAATCCATGGGAGACACTCCAACAGAAATGGCAAGCACGTCTTGCACAGGACAAATCAGGAGCAAATGTGAAACTCTGTGACTGTGAGAACTCTTGCTTGAAAAAGTATGAACGTGTGTGAGGAAGAAGTGAGGGAGAGGCCATTTGTGACACTAAGCTAGATTTCTCTGAACTGTTCACATGTAGAGGAAGGGAAAATCAATATTTACTAAAAAGGCAGTGAGATGAGCTGCTGATCATTAGGGTGCATCAGAGGTGTCAGTTTCTGCAGTGGTGGTCTGTGTATGTGGCTGGAACTACGCCTTTTACCAGAACCCATTCCATGGTAATTACTGCATTTCTTTTAAAATAAAGCAGCAGTCCACCTGAAGTCTCCATGTGTACATCAGATGTCTGTCCTGGCATGCTAACAAAACTCCATAATCCTATAGGATATTACAAAGCAATAATAATCCCTTCCCACCCTGTGGTAGCAGTGTCATAGCTTTTTCTACAATAGACAGTAAATCCACTTGCAGCCTGATGTTCATTCTTGTACAAGAGGCCAGACTGGACAATAGCTGTCACATCTGGAGAACAAAGGCAGAGAGGATCTGCTGAGTCTCCTCTAATCATAAATCCTCCCTGAGCTGCAAAGCCACACTCTTTTAATATTCTTTAATTTAATTCTGGTAAACTTGAAAATCAATTTTGACTGAAAATACCTTTCATGGATTTATCAAGATGAAGTGTGTGTGGCTTTGTTTGTTTAGTTCCTACCCTCTTGGAACTAAATTTGGAAAAAAAAGAAAAACCCAATACATTATTCTGCCTGCAATAGAAGCCTGGGTTCTTATTTATATTAGGCTTTAATGTAAAGCAGGTTTATATTGTTTTGACTCTAGTGTAAATGAAGCTCATCCCCACAGTGCCATGTTACAGCTTTTTGAGGTTGAATAGAACAGAAGTCACTGGGAAGCACAAAGAGTGTAACTAATGATGTTTTTTTCCTGAATTGCTGTCATGTAGGATTTCAGATGATTAATTAACTCCTGTGGTACAAGAAGATAGTGGAGCTGCATGGGGGAGTTTTCTGTGTCAATGATAAGCAATAGTAACACTGAGGCCACTTGCCTTTCCTTCTGTGAAGAGTGACACACTTTAGGGACACTTTACTTTTTAAAATTTTCAGTATGAAAATAGAGTACTGGTTTGGGTTATCCTTTTTTCCCCACTTAGGAAATAAATCAGTTGTAAGAAAAAAAAAACCTGCTGTAAATACTCTGTGGTGTGACACTGAAAATGTGTTCAGTCAGTTTTGAAACCGACCAGACAGCAATTGAAAAAGTGGTGTTGGGTGTGATTTCCTAATGCCGGTTTGCCAAAATCAAAGCAGCACACAAAAATAAATTCCACATGCTCCTGTTTTTCTGTTTGCAGCCTTAATATGGCTCGGTCTGTAGACAAAGCAGCCTAGGTTCCTAACCAGCATGCCACATGGATTCACCTTGGTTAGGTCACAGCTTTTCAGGAATGCAGCTGGGGCAGCGCTGGAATCTCTTTAGGAACTTCGTTACAAGCTGTGATTTGACTTCAGCACCTCTTAGGTATGTCTTAGTTGCTAAACCCAATCAGTGACTTTTTCAGAATGACTGAAATTAGTAATAGAGATTACTATATAAGACTATACTTGCAATGTGTGAGCATATGTTCATTGACAGCTTTGGTGTCTTTGGCAATTGAATATAAACCTCTCTGCTTTAAGCATGTAAATTAACAGCTCTAGTGATCCACGCACTGATTAACAGAACTGAGACGTCAGAGTGGAGCCCAGCTTCTGTGGTATGGAAAGCCCACAACACGACTCCTGAACATCATCACTGTGCTTCAACTACATATTTTAGTCCTCCTAATGTACAAACTGAAACAGTTTATCTCTGTGCTCTGGACAAAGCCATAAAATAAGTAGTGATGCATCCTGGATTTGGTAAAATATACTCTACCTAATTTGTGAAAGGTGGGTCAGTGTTTGGGACTGCCTGGGCACTGCAGAGAAGCTGTGAGACTGATCTGAGAAGCACCAATATAATGCATGGGGACCCCTATGATGTATTTTTCCAACTGGTAAATTATTATAATATATGTAAAATTCATATTCAAATGAGAATTTCTGCAAAATATGAACCCCTGAGGGTATTTGGAAAGGTTACTCTTAGGCTCCCTAAGCACAGGTTATTTATCTGTCTTGGAAATGATGAAATCAAACCCTATGAGTGAAAAAGAGGAGTAAGTATTATTGTGACGTGAGTGCCAGTTTATATTAAATCCCTCACAAGTACAACAATAACTCGGTGAAGCTGGCAGTAATAATGCCTACTGCTGCCACTTAGTGGAGCTGTGCTTTCCTTCCTTAAATTAGAAGAGAGTAGATCAGTAACACTTTCTTTGTTGCAGCTGGCAAGAAACCTCCATTTGAACAAAAGTGTGCTGGCTACTCAGAGTTCTTGTGTAAGTGCTTTTACATGATGAGACGAGGTATTTGAGGAACACAGGAGCAAAATACCTCAGCTGAGGAATGTGTACCCTTCCTGTTGCCTCATAGATAAAACCACCACATCAAGAAATAAGTAGCTTCAGTGCAAAATAACTAACTTCATAATAGGGCTTCAGCAGCCTGCAGAAATTCCAGCCACAGAAGATCATGGTTTTCTGCCATTACAGAGGTCGAAAGGATGAATTTAGCCCCTGAAAAGCAATCTTAAGTTATGTGTGCCAAGCTACAGATGGTAAGATTTCATATTTCTGTTATAAATGGACCACAATGAGGATGATTATTGTTTTGGGTAACTTCTCCATGATGTACAAGGTGCCTGAATACATTCATGTTGAGAAGATAAATGTCTTGTGATGATCGAGCTGGAGTCAGACTGATACAACTGAACAAAGCTTATGTCCCTATGCAACACTTTTGATCCATCTCTTCAGTGCAGAATAGAAATCTTTGACTCCAGTGCATGCAGACACAAATTGAAAGGGACATTGTTTTAAACAGAATACCTGTGGTGGTGTCTTCCCCCTCATCTCCTGCTTCTTGGCTTGCAGGCCAAACATAGCTCATGAGAATGAATTCCTTGGATGTTACTGCCAGAAAAGAAAAGAAAAAAAAATACATTAAAGTGTAAAACAGTTAATGTTATCTGTACCAGCAGGAATCGATGTTTGGTATGCCATCTGAGTGCAATTGAGCATAGAGCTGCTAATCATATTTCAGTGATTGAAGCCAAATATCCAAAGAACAGAGAAAAAGTGTATACATTTTACTAGCAGGTTACATGTGAGAGTAACCAGCCTAGATATCTGTTAGTTTATCTCTAAGTAATTCAAGCATTGTTCATATCCACACATATTTCTCCCTGTGTAGGTAGGACTTATAAGCTTATGCTGCAGTATTTAAGGCTAAGATCAGTGGTCTTTTAATGCACAGGTGAAACTACAGTGAATCATCACTTATATTTATCCTTCCTAGAGGGAAAACAAATCGATATCTGGTTAAACTAGGCAAAACACAGTCTGTTCTACAGCTAGTGCACAGTGAAGTGGGAGAAGGTCTGAGACAGCCAAGGGCAAGCCCTGCCTGACTCTGCCTTCTCTGGTGGGCTGACTTCAGCAGTGGACAGGGGAAGGGCTACAGATGTCATTGGTCTGGACTGCTGTAAAGCCTTTGACAAGGTCCCCCACAGGATCCTTCTCTCCAGACTGAAGAGAAATGGATTCAGTAAGTGCACTGTTAGATTGATAAGAAAGTGGTTTGATGGCCATATCCAGAGGGTCGTGGTCAATGGCTCAGAGTCACAATGGATATCAGTGACAAGTGGTGTCCCTCAGGGGTCTGTACTGGGACCGGTGTTATTTAATATCTTCATTAACGACACAGACAAAGGAATTGAGTGCACCCTCAGCAAATCTGCAGATGACACCAAGCTGAGGGTGAGGCTGACACACCTGAAGGACGGCATGCCATCCAGAGGGACCTGGAGAAGCTTGGGAAGTGGGCCCTTGGGAACCTCATGATGTTTAACAAGGCTGAGTGTAAAGTCCTACACCTGGGCCAGGGCAACCCCAGGTATCACTCCAGGCTGGGTGAGGAGGGGATTGAAAGCAGCCCTGCTGAGATGGACTTGGGGCTGCTGGTGGGTGAGAGGCTGGACATGAGCCGCAAGGTGTGACTGCAGCCCAGGGAGCCAAATATATCCTGGGCTGCACCAAAAGCAGTGTGGCCAGCAGAGAGTGAGGGGGTGCTGGTCCTCTGCTCCTCCTTTTTGAGACCCCACTTGGATCCAGCTCTGGGGGCCCCAACATGGACCTGTTGGAGCAAGTCCAGAGGAGGCCACAGAGATGTTCAGAGGGCTGGAGCACCTCTCCTGTGAAGTAAGGCTGATAGAGTTGGGGTTGTTCAGCCTGGAGAAGGCACCGGGGAGACCTTATTGCAACCTTTCAATACTTGAAGGGGCCCTAAAGGAAAGATGGGGACAAGCAATTTATCAGGGCCTGTTGCAGTAGGATGAGCATCATGGCTTTAAACTGAAGGAGGGTCAATTTAGAATAAAGGTAAGGCAGAAGTTTTTTACAGTGAGGGTGGTAAAACCCTGGCACGTGTTGCCCAGAGAGGTGGTAGAGTCCCCATCCCTGGAAACATTCAAGACCAGATTGAATGGGGTTCTGAGCAACCTGGTCTAGTTGAAGATGTCCCTGCTTATTGCAGGGGGCTTGGACTATTTGGATTCTGTGGATGATTCTTTTTCAGTGTGCAATAAATCTGTCTTCCTAAGCCCAACACCAAAACTTGCTAGATTTTTTTAAAGGCATTTAATAATCTAAAACTTACAATTAATTTTAAAATACAGCCATGTAAACTTGAATACCCTGAAGTACTTTGAGGAACGTCTGTTCATATTTTGAGGAAGGTCTGTTCATATTTCAGAGTCAGTAATTACACTCATTTTCATAAATCTTTTGCAGAGTCCCCTCCTCCAGAAAAATGTGAATTTGAAAGTAAGTAAAGAAGTAGTAAATATCACAGGAATTAAGTATTGAAACCTTCATTTAGGATTCACATACCTTTAAGATCCAACATATTTGTCAGGCAACAACCTCTTCTCTGCAGTAAATGCCACTTATGTGGACTTTCAGATGTAACAATTCCATAACCTCTGTTTAATCCACATTTTATTGTTCAGTACTAACAGCCTGATACAACTTTAGTAACTTTTTAAATGGACAGCACATTGATACTATAAGTCTTGAACTGTCCATTACTCTGTGTACTGGTTCTGGAATGTATTTCTAAAGTGTAGTTGATTAGAAGGATGGATCACCCCTCCTATGAGGAAAGGCTAAGAGAATTGGGATAGAGAAGGCTTTGGGGCGGCATCATTGCACCTTTCCAGTACCTGAAGGGAGCTACAAGAAAGCTGGAGAGAGACTTTTTACAAGCACATGTAGGTACAGGAGAAGTGGGAATGGCTTCAACCTGAAATAGTGTAGGGTTACATTAGATATTAGGAAGAAATTCTTTACTGGGAGGGTGGTGAGGCGCTGGCACAGGTTGCCCAGAGAAGTCATGTGCGTCCCCTCCCTGGAAGTGTCCAAGGTCAGGTTGGATGGAGCTCTGAGCAACCTGGTCTAGAGAAGGTGTCCCTGCCCATGGCAGGGGGGTTGGAACTGGGTGACTTTTAAGGCCCCTTCCATCCCAAACCATTCTATGATTCTGCTTTTTTCTGCAAACCAGATTTGGCAGTAAATGAATGAGGGAATTCCAGCAAAACCCTTTGTCAGTGATTGTACTCCCATCCCTGATCCATGACCCAGGCTTGGACTGAACCCCTTCCTGTATGATGGCCTGTCTCCTCATGAGTCTTTTCTCCTTGGTGCTCTGGGTGCTGGCAGGAGATTCCACGCCCTTAACGGAGACAAAAGCCACAGCACTACCTCAATAAATGACAGCCATGCAGAACAGGTCCCTGGAACACCTGTGCGGTGCGAAGGGCTTGAGAAGCGAGCAGAGCACACCCTTCTCCTCCAGCCTTTTCCAGTCGGGCCTGTGCCAACCCCATGGGGCAACTCGCAGCAGCCTGCACAGACAGGTGACCGGGAGGCAATTCCCGCACAGACAGGTGGCCGGGAGGCAATTCCCGCACAGACAGGTGACTGGGAGGCAATTCCCGCACAGACAGGTGGCCGGGAGGCAATTCCCGCACAGACAGGTGACTGGGAGGCAATTCCCGCACAGACAGGTGACCGGGAGGCAATTCCCGCACACCTGGCGGGGACACCTGGAGCTCGGGCACGCACTGGGGAGAGAGGCGCTCAGCACGCCCGGCTGTGGGAAAGGTTTAATCGGTGCTTGTGACACCGCAGGGGCCGAGGCTCCCTCGGGGCAGCTCGGTGCGTTCGGGCCCTGCTGCCCCTTCTCCCCTCGGTGCCGCTCCCGGTGCAGGGCCCGAGGGTCCCCACAGGGCCCACGGAA